>SJYV01032602.1:142062-153185 GCA_006410875.1 Neotragus pygmaeus | reverse complement strand
GCTGCAAGGAGATCCAACCAGTCCATCCTAAAGGAGATCAGTCCTGTGTGTTCATTGGAAGGAATGATGTTAAAGCTGAAGCTCCAGTACTTTGGCCGCCTCATACGAAGAGCTGACTTATTTGAAAAGACCCTGATGCTGGGAAAGATTGAAGGCAGGAGGAGAAGCGGACTACAGAGGGATAAAATGGTTGGATGGCATCACCGACTCAATGGACATGGTTTGGGTGGACTCCGGGAGTTGGTGATGGACAGGGAGGCCTGGTGTGCTGCGGTTCAGGGGTCACAAAGTGTCGGACATGACTGAGCTACTGAACTGAACTGAAGTTATACCCTTTATGACTTTGTTATTTTAAGGTAGCTTTAGGTTCATAGCAAAATTGAGATAAAAGTACAGAGATTTCCTATATACCCTCTGCTCCCACACATGCTTAGCCTCCCCCATTATCAACATTTCCTGCTTGAGTCACACATTTGTTACAGCTCTGTGTTCGTGACGCATTGTAATAGCACAAAGTCCATAATTTACCTTAGGATTCGCTCTTGGTTGTTTTACATTCTGTGGGTTTGGTCAAATGTATAATGATATATACCATTGTTATAATATCATACAGAGTATTTTCACTACCCTAAAAGTCTTCTTTGTTCTAGCTGTTCAGTGGGCCATGCTTCCATCGACACCTGGAAAATACTCTTTTTTACTGTTTCCAGAAAATTATGTAATTGGAATCAGACAATATACAGCCTTTTCAAATTGGCTTCTTTCATTTAGTAATATGCATTTAAGGTTCTACCATCTCTTTTCATGGCTTGATAGCTGATTTCAATGGTGAATAGTATTTGGTTGTCTAGATGGTCCATTGTCTGTATTTATCCATTCAGTTACTGAAGGACATCTTGGTTCCTTCCAGGTTTTGACAGTTATGAGTAAAGCTGCATTAAACATATGTGTGAAGGTTTTTGTGTAGACCTAAATTTTCAGCTCCTTTGAGTAAACACCAAGGAGTGTCATGCAGTTGCTGGATTTTGTGGTAAAAGTATGTTTACATTTTTTAAAATAATTGCCAGATTGTCTTCCTACCAGCAACGGTTAAAAGTTCTTGTTGCTAAATATCCTGATAGCTTTGGCATTGTCAGTGTTTCAGATTTGGGGCATTCTAATGGATATATAATGATATTTCATTTTAATTTAAAATGATATATGATATGGAATATCTTCTCGTGTGTTCATTTGCTATCTATATATCTTTTAGTGAGATGTTTGTTAAGATCTTTGGCCCATTTTAAAATCAGAGTGTTTATGTTCTTACTGTTGAGTTTTCAGAGTTCTTTTTATATTTGAATAACAATCCTTTATCAGAGATGTCTTTTGCACATAATTTTCTCTGTCTGTGGTATATCTTATTTTCTTGACGTTGTCTTCTGCAGAACAGAAATTTTTTATTTTAATGAAGTCCAGGAGCTGTAGGAGACACAGATTTCATCCCTGGGTGGGGAAGACCCCATGGAGGAGAGCATGGCAACCCACTCCAGTATTGATATCTGAAGAATTCCATGGACAGAGGAGCCTGAAAGGCTACAGTTCATATGTTTACAAAATCTCAGATACAACTGGAGCAACTTAGCAGACATGCATGCAGTAAATCATAACAATCATAAATATGTATCTGGTAATAGAGGTCTGAAAGGTATAAATCAAACATTGACAGAATTATAAAGAGAAACAACAAAGCCCAATCATAGTTAGAGTTTTTTAAATATGTTATTCACAGCAAGTGATAGAACTGGAACAGAAATCACTTAGGACCAAAAGAAAATCTTAAGAAATACAATTAATCACTTTGTCCTAATAGACATAGATTAAATATGTATGAAGTGAAGTGTGAATCGTTCAGTCATTTCCAACTCTTTGCGACCCCTTGAACTGTAGCCTGCCAGGCTTCTTTGTCCATAGAATTCTCCAGGCAAGAATACTGGAGTAGGTTGCCGTGCCCTCCTCCAGGGGATCTCTTACAATTCAGTGTATCAGCTAGGAAGTTTTGCAGAAATTTTTTTAAAGTATTTAACCAAACAATTAAGGGATGAGTTGAGTAGAGAAGCCTGGCAGAGACCTGCAGCTTCAAGATTCTAAGCCTAATGTTTTGAGCTTCAAAAGGACAGTTGAAATATTCTGGAGAATGTTACATTAGGCATTGTGGCATACAGGGCTTTTGGTGTATGAGGAGTTTTGAGTTTTGGCTCTACCATTAACCAGTTTTTACCTCTCAGTGTCCTCACCTAAAAGAGACAAAGTAAAGTCACTCAGTCGTGTCCGACTCTTTGTGACCCCGTGGATTGCAGCCCACCAGGCTACTCAGTCCATGGGATTCTCCAGGCAAGAATACTGGAGTGGGTTTCCATTTCCTTCTCCAGGGGATCTTCCCATCCCAGGGATCGAACCCAGGTCTCCCACATTGGAGGCAGATGCTTTAACCTCTGAGCCACCAGGGAAGTTTCAAAAGAGACAAAGTCTCAGATACTTTGTTCTTCCTCCCTCCCTCTTCCCTTTGCTCCCTACCAGCCTGATTGTCCTCCTCTGCCTTGAATATATATTAAACACCTGCTGTGTTTCAGGAATGGTTTTGGGGTGGGGATATAAATGAAAATTTATGGTATTTCTTCTGTGGAAGTTTGTAGCCTTATAAGAAAACACATGATAATGCAGAATGGTAGATGTTAAAATGGTAATATATGCCATATATGATTAAAAGGTACCTGTATTTGCTCAACAATGTCATGAAAAAGTTTAAAGATGAGATAATGTTTAAACTGAAACTTGATAATGTGCAGACATTTGCCAAGTGGGGGTCAGGGGTAAGGAAGAGTAGGTTGGATCAAATGAAAGCATTCAGAAAATACTTATGTTTTTGTTTTGTTTTCTGTTATGATTTATGACAGAGTATTGAATATAGTTTCATGTGCTATATAGCAGGACCTTATGTATCTGTTTTATATATAGCAGTTTGTATTTGCTAATTCCAGACTCCTAATTTATCCCTCCCCCACCCTCTTTCCCCTTTGTAACCATTAGTCTGTTTTCTATGTCTGTGAGTTTCTGTTTCATAAATAAATTCATTTGTGTCATATTTTACATTCCACGTATAAGTGATATCATATGATATCTGTCTTTGACTGACTGTCTTCAGTTAATGAAGATATCTGAAGATATCTGTCTTCAGTTAATCTCTAGGTACATCCATGTTGCTGCAAATAACATTATTGTATTCTTTTTTATGCCCGATTAATATTCTACATATATATACCACATCTTCTTTATCTACCTGTTGATGAACATTTGCTGTCACAAATAGTGCTGCTTTGAATAAAGGGGTGCATGTATCTTTTTCAATTAGAGTTTTTCTGGAGTGGGAGTGCTGGATTGCATTGCAACTCTATTTTTAGTGTTTTTAAGGAACTGCTGAACTGTTTTCCACTGTGGCTGTACCAATTTACCTTCCCAGCAACACGGTAGTATGCTCTCCTTTTCTACACCCTCGCTAGCCTTTGTTATTTGTAGGCTTCTTNGAATAAAGGGGTGCATGTATCTTTTTCAATTAGAGTTTTTCTGGAGTGGGAGTGCTGGATTGCATTGCAACTCTATTTTTAGTGTTTTTAAGGAACTGCTGAACTGTTTTCCACTGTGGCTGTACCAATTTACCTTCCCAGCAACACGGTAGTATGCTCTCCTTTTCTACACCCTCGCTAGCCTTTGTTATTTGTAGGCTTCTTAGTGTTCTTGCCTGGAGAATCTCAGGGATGGGGGAGCCTGGTGGGCTGCCATCTATGGGGTTGCACAGAGTCGGACATGACTGAAGTGACTTAACAGTAACAGTAGTGATGACCATTTGACTGGTATGAGGCGGTATATCATTGTACTTTTGCTTTACATTTCTCTGCTGCTGCTGCTAAGTCGCTTCAGTCGTGTCCGACTTTGTGCGACCCCAAATACAGCTCTCCCATCCCTGATATTCTCCAGGCACATTTCTCTAATCATTAGTAATGTTGAGTATCTTATTGGTCATCTACATGTCTTTCAGTCTTCTGCCCATTTTTTAAATAGACTTGTTTGTATTTTTGTTATTGAGTTGTATGAGCTATTGTATATTTTAGAAATTAAGCCCTTGTCAACTGCCTTGTTTGCAGATATTTTCTCCCACTTTGTAAGTTGTCTTCATTTTGTTTATGGTTTCCTTTGCTGTGCAAAAGCTAATAAACTTGATTAGATCCCATGTGTTAATTTTTGCTTTTATTTTTATTGTCTTAGAAGACTAAGAAAACATTGGTATGACTAACGTCAAAGAATATTTTGTCTATATTCTCTTCTAGGAATTTTATGATGTCATGTCTTATATTTAATTCTTTAAGCCATTGACTTTATCTTTGTGTGTCGTGTGAGGATGTGTTCTAACTTCATTGATTTGCACTGATTGTCCAGCTCTTTCAATACCACTTGCTGAACAAACTGCCTTTTCTCCATTGTATATTCTTTCCTCCTTTGTCAAGATTAATTGACCATGGGTGTGTAGGTTTATTTCTGGATTCTCTGTTCTGTTCCATTGATCCATATATCTGTTTTTGTGCCACTACCATGCTGTTTTACTGTAGTGGAGACAGCGCTTGTGTTTGAATCGATTCTTGAACCTGTTTGTTTTTCTTATCTCTCTCCCATATGCAGAGTGGATGCTTATAGAAATAGTATAAACCATTTATTGAGCTGCTATTCAGCCTGCTAAGCACTGTTCTAGGCATTTTACATTAATTAGAATCTAATAATAACTGGTGGTTTTTACCCAGTCTTGTCTGACTCTTTCTGATGCCATGGACTATATATAGCATGCCAGGCTTCCCTGTCCTTCCCTGTCTCTCGGGGTTTGCTCAAAATCATGTCCACTGAGTAGTAGATGTTTTTTATTTCTTGATGATGTTATTATCCCCAGTTGATAGATAAAGAAACTTAGCACAGGAGTTTTTAACATGTCTCTAGTCATGCCATGTGAGGTTGTAAGTAGTAAAATTAGGATTTAAACCAGTATTCAAATCCAACTTTAACCTCTGCCTGCTTTCCATTATGTCTCGTTTTTAAAAAATGTTAAAAAAAAATTTATTTTCTATTTTTACGTATTTATTGTCTGTGCTGAGTACTTGCTGCGTGTGGGCTCTCTTCCGGCACAGCCAGCAGGACCGATGCTCCACTTGCAGTGCCTGGGTTTCTCAATGCAGTGTCTGCTCTTCTTCCACAGCACGGCCTCTAGGGCGTGTGGTCTTCAGTCACTGCAGTCCATGGACTCAGCTGCCCTGTGGCATGTGGAATCTTCGCGGACCAGAGACTGAACCCATGTTCCCTGCAGGTGGATTCTTAACCATTGGGCCAGCAATGTTGTCAGTTTTAGTGTAGCCTTCTCAGTTTTGAAGTACAGATCAGGTGAAGGAAGTTAGTTAAGGTTTACTTTAATATCAAGAAAAGTATAAAAGTCATTATTTTTAATCCTGTTTATGTGAAATTGAATGATTTGACTGGGATAAACTGAATTTTATCTGTTCAGATAAAGCTCAGTAAATATTGACTTCTACAGCTCCAACATACTTCTTTTAGCTTCTGTTTTCTTAAGGGATTTGACTTAAGTTTAAGAATTAAAGCCTTGTTCCTCTTCAGTGAATTGGAAAATAATAAGAAAGCATAAAGGGAAATTTGAACATTGACTAAAAAATATATACTCATTCATTTTAATTTATGTCCACATAGAGTGAAGTCATAGAATTTAAAAAATATATTTTAACAAAGAGAGACCTGTGTCCTGTAACAGAAAGAAAAGAAGGAGATCCACTCAATCATAAGCAATTTGTCCATTGTTGTGCAAGATTGTGCTAAGGCTAGATCCCAGATCGCCTAATACTTAGTCTCATGGTATTTTTGTTGTGTTATTGTTCAGACTTCAGACTTAATGATTCTTGGAGTATTCTTGGGGTGCAGATCAAAAGCATATAGTCCTTAAGAGTCTTGACTGTTACTCATGCATATTGTGTACTATCTCTACTGCATATTTACCCTTCACTAATTGTTTAGTTTTCCACTGATCCCTTATAAAAAATAGTCCTTGCCTTATAAAAAAATATACAAAAATATTGAAAGAAACAATATATTGGACTTTTCAGCACTTTTACCTTCTAATATTATAAGGTATTCAAGAATTTTTTTCTAAAAAACCTGTTATCACCCAGCTTTATTGGACTGACGTTCTTCTACAACTTGATTTTTCATTGTATTCTTATTATACTGTCTAACAATGAAGTGAATCACTTAAGTGTGTTGTTATTAGAGTAAGTCAACTATCAAGAAGGTATTAACTGGCCTGTTCAGGGAGTGGTAGTTTTAAAAAATGCCAAATTTTTATTTTTAGAGTTGTTGTCTTCCAGTGGACAATGGTATCAACAGATAATCTTTTCTGTGATGAAACACTTGCAGCAGTCTTTCAAAGATGTTTCTGTAATTTGTATAAGATAGCTATCCATTTACCAACTATTTGTTACATGGGACAAGTAATAATTTACACCAGATGATATGTATGACTCAGAATGTGTTTTGCAAAACCAGTTCCTCTTTTAATTTTTTAGTTTAGTTGTAACCATCTCTTGCTAAGACTGTGACTGTTACCTTATAACAGGTATCCACCTATAACTGGCATACATTCCTCATGTCTCCATGCATCCATGGTATTGCCAAAAAAGTTATATATTTTTTAAAACACAGATTTGATCTTGCAACTTGTGAAAGCAAAAAAATATCATTATGTCACGTAGAATAAAATGCAAAGGATATTAGTCAAAATTTTCCATTTTCTAGCTTTAATTTGCATTTTCCAGCCTCATTTGGTCACCCTTTTCACACTAATACGCTTAAAGTAAGCTTCTCGCCTTCCCCAAGTATCTATTAATTATTCCTGCTGTACAAGCACATGGTTAAACCATTAGCTCACTTTGGATTACTGTCTTTACTCCCCATTGAAATCTTACTCTCTCTTCACACATACAAAAATGTAGCTCACGTGTAAAAGCTTCCATGATATATATTGCATAAAATATGCTTTACCCATTATAAGCTTCTCCTTGGCATTCCCCTTAGCTCTGGGAAATCTTCTCATAGTGTTCATTTCATAGTTTATCTTCCTCCATCTTTTATATTCTTTTTCTTGGACCCCCTAGTCCAAGGTTTGGATATTTGCCCTTTTGGATTCATCCTTTATTTCTCCTTTCTTTCATATATTTTGGGGATCCATTTATGTTTATTCTGTGTGCTGAGAGATTTTTTTTAATGTTTATTTCCAACTCACAATTTCAGCAGTCATTTTAAACTATCTGAGTGTATTTTTAAATTTCTCTGCTTGTTTTTTTCTTGTGTTATTGAGAGTATGTTGTCTTCAATATCTGGAGATATTAATTAGTGGATAAAATTTCTTTTGTTTCTTCATTTATCTTGGCTTTTCTTCATTGTGCTGTATGTTTAGTGATTCTTGGTTGACCCTTCAAATGTATGAATGGGGGACATATAAGAATCAGGGATAGGAATGATTCAGAGTTGAGTGAGTAGGTAGGGAGACAGCTCATTTACCAGCAGCTTCCTAACTGTCAGAATGAATAGAGATTCGTGTGCAGTATCCAGTATTTCACAAGTTGTCCAGGTATTTCCTTTAGTCTCTTAACAGAAGAGTCTCACATTATTTGCACTGGGCTATTGTTGCCTGTTTTCACATGTATAGGTGGGGAGAGGGGTGGGAGAATTAAATGGGCATCTAGTCTATCTATATACAAAATTTCCATTAACCCTTCTGTTTTCATAGTACATGTAGTGTCTCAGCACAATCTCTTTGAGTTCTGTTAGGAATGCTGGTTCCTACTTCTGCTGCAGATCCTTTTATGACTTTTCCTAGGGTATGGCTCCTTCACCTTGGTTGATCAGTCACCAATCTTTCTAATTTCCAGAAATTTCTTTTAAGTCTGCTATTTCTTGATGACACTCCTCTTTTTCTCTTCCTTATTGTGAATTTATTTCTTTTTATTATTTTATTGTTAGTTTTCATGGCTTTTAAAGAGTAACATGAGACATGTTTATTCAGCCTGCCATCTTAACTTGGAAGTTAGCTTATGCTTCTCTAAGGAGAATCAAGTATAAAACTGTGGCAACACTTCATTGCCTTCCCAGTCTAGTTGGAGAGAAAATGCATATGCCAGAAGAGAGAAGGAATCTCATTACTAACTAGAACCGTAGGTAGAATACTTGGCAAACAAAGTATAGTATTAGGACCACTCTAATTTGACTCCATGTTTCTATCATTCTTTGAAAGTCAATTAAAAACAATTGAGAGGAGGAAAAGGAATATAGCAAGACAGTTGAGCATCAGTATTTTTATAATTCTGAAATAATTTTTTTCCAAGATGAAGTTTAAAATGTGGAATAAAGGGAAGTGGGAGAGGCTTAGAGATGTTAGAAGATGGTTAACTCAATATGTGCACATTCAAAATCAGCCTATCCCCTTTGTAAGTGCCTGATATCTTTAGCAGGCATGTCTGCAGCTTCTAAATGCTTCTATATTTTTCTCATCATTCCTTTGTTCATTTATTTATTCAACAATTGTGATTCCTTCCTATAAAAAATAAATGCCTATTTTGTCCAAACAGATGTCACATATGACAGTGTAAGCCCAAACACCAAATGTTTCTCCTTAAGCAAGTCTTACATGTAGATTGAATAAAAATCTACATAAATCTGCATTTCTTGGTTCTTATAGGCAGAATATCATGTATTGTGAAGCATATCAATGAGAGTGATTAGAGAATATTGGAAGAAGGAAGAACAACAAAAATAGATCCATATTGCTCTCTGAATGCTTCCCTGGTGGCTCAGATGGAAAAGAATACACCTGCAGTACAGGAGATCCAGGTTTGATCCCTGGGTTGGGAAGATCCCATGGAGAAGGGAATGGCTACCCGCTCCAGTATTCTTGCCTGGAGAATCCCAGGGACAGATGAGCCTGGTGGTCTCCAGTCCATGGGGTCGCCAAAGAGTTCGACATGACTGAGCGACTAACACTTTCACTTTAAACCTCTGAATGGAGTCAGAGAATAACGTATTACCGTGAATCATTATAATCCTATCAGCATTTTATTCCAAAGGTACCGTGTGTGGTGTCACCTTGGCACTAAAAATAGAAGTTACTTTATATAGCAGAAGTAGCAGCTGAGAAATTTGACTTGGCTTTAGCAATTCACTTAACCCCTTGTAATTCAGTCCACCTTTTTTTCATGTGAGTTTTGGACTAAATAATCATTAACGATCTTATTGATACTAAATCCAGAATTCTTTAAGTACTTACTGAATGATAGTTGTTCACATATGTCATATGTGAAATACTAAGATACATATGTTACAACCCCTGGCCTTCAGGAGAAGATAAATCCAAAAGTGCAAATAAAGGCATATACAAATACCATATTATGTAGATACATATTGTAACACTAGATAAAATCAATTAAGTGAGAGAAGATTATTTCTGACCTGGGCGATTGAGAATGAATGCATAAAGGATCACATGAGTTATGATACTTTACTCTTCAGTAAGATTTTGATAGCCGCGACAAAGAGACTAATGTACCCCATCAGCCTAAGTTGGAATACAGAGATGAGAAAGCACGAAGTGTGTTTAGGAAAGTACAAGTTGTGCATGTGTGCCCAGTCACTCAGTCGTGTCTGACTCTTTGCAACCTCATGGACTGTAGCTCACCAGGCTCCTCTGTCCATGGAATTTTCTAGGCGATAATACTGGAGTAAGTTGCCATTTCCTCCTACAAGGGATCTTTCTAACCCAGGGATCAAACCTGCTTCTCCTGCATTGGCAGGTGGATTCTTCCACCAGAGAAGCTAAGTCAGCCAGCTTTATTAGAGTAATGGGAAAGGAACTGGAAAATATATCTAGAGGTAACATTATGAGTGGTCTAACCTACAGTTTAAGACAAGTATTGTACATTTTTTGAGACAGGGAGACCAACCAGCTACAGTTTCTTCAGAGAACATATACAGGTGTAGAAGAAACTAAGAATAAGAGAGGAGATCTGATGCTGAAACACCAATAAAGAAACTATTACACTCATCTAGGTAGAAGGTAGTTAGGACCAGAAGTAGGGCAGTGGCAATCCAATGAAATGGTTGGGGCAGGTGAAAGAAAGGATGCATGCAATTCAATAAATAATTGGATAAATGTAAGATTGGAACCAGTGTGGCTGGAAAAACAGAGGCACCTTTAATAAAAATTGCTGAGGCAAGAAGTTGATTTTTTTGAAGAAATAAGATGAACTAATTCCCTATCTTTCACCAAATCCTTCCCACTTATGTAGCAGCAATTTTGGTATAATAGTAAAGATAGAATATTCTGTGAATTTGCATCCTTTTCTTGCAGGCCATTATAGTTTCTTAGGGATTTTTTTTTGGTCAATGATTGTGAATCCAGATTGCCTTGTGTGCTCATTTGGGGAAGGATGGGAGTATACGATAGAATGGAAAAAAGTTTTTTTTTTTTTCAGAATATCATGAAGATTAGAAGTAAGAGCAGGATTTTACTTTAGATTTGGAAAAGCAGTTCAATAACAAATGATCTGTATCAAGAATTGTAATAGTAGAAAATGAAATCAAATTAGGTGTATCCATATACTAGGAACTATGGGGAAATAAGTGACAGAATTTTGATTACACAAACAAAGCATGAATATGTGATAGCTCTAATTAAAACTGCTATTTCTCCCTTCTCTTCATTGTAGTAGTTGACCGGAGCTCCACTTTATCTGACTTGATAATCTGTACTTTCTCGAGTGGGGAGTGAGAAAGGGAGAGAAAGTAAAGGACTATTTATAATTAGTGAGGAGGGAGCTTAGGAGAAAAAAAAATAAAAGATTTGGACATACTATCAGTTCAGTTCAGTGACTCAGTCGTGTCCGACTCTTTGCAACCCCATGAATCGCAGCATGCCAGGCCTCCCTGTCCATCACCAACCCCTGGAGTTCACACAAACTCTTGTCCATCAAGTCGGTGATGCCATC
>SJYV01032602.1:75313-135593 GCA_006410875.1 Neotragus pygmaeus | reverse complement strand
GCAGATGCCCTGCGTGGTGGTATGGCCTGTTTGCCACGGTCACCCTGTGCAGAGTTCCGGGCTGTGTTAGGTGTTGGCTAGCGATGTGTTCCGAGCACTCTGCCACGGTCACCCTGCACAGATTTCTGGGCTGTGTTCCACAGTCGCCCTTCACTGAGGTCCAGGCTGTGTGCCCCGGTTGCCTTGCGCTGAGGTCCGGCTCTGTGCCACGGTCGCCTGAGCCAAGGTCCGACCTGTGTGTCGCGGTCATACTGCTACGAGATCCTGGGTGTGTGCCACAGTGAACATCTGCCAACATCTGTGCTGTGTTCCAGGGTCGCCGTGCCTTAATGTCCATAATGTGTGCCATGGTTGCCCTTCACTGAGGTTCGGGATGTGTGCCGCGGTCACCCTGCGTCGAACTCCGGGTTCTGTTCTGCAGTCGGCTAGTGACAAGTTCCATGATGTGTGCCACAGTCGCCCTTCACTGAATTTCGGGCTGTGTGCAGCACAAAGGTCCGGCCTTTGTGCCACGGTCGCCCAGTGCGCAGCTCCGGGCTGTGTTCTGTGGTTGGCCAGCGACCAGTTCCAAGCTGTTTGCCAAGGTGGCCTTGCACATATTTTTGAGCTGTGTGCTGCGGTCGCCATTCATTGAGGTTCGGGCTGTGTTTTGTGGTCACCATGAGCCAAGGTCCATGCTGTGTGCCGCGTTCACCCTACGCCAAGGTCCAGCCTGTGTGCCGCGGTCGCCCTGTGCAGAGGTCTGGGCTGTGTTATGTGGTCAGCTAGTGACGAGTTCCAGGATGTGTAACGCCATCGCCCTTCACTGAGTTTCAGGCTGTGTGCCGTGGGAGCTTTCTGCAGAGGTCCAGGTTGTGTGCCGTGGTAGCCCTGCACTGAGTTCCAGTCTGTATTCCACAGTCGGCTAGCGATGAACTCCAAGCTCTGTACCCCNTCCTCTCCATGTTCTCCTAATGTAGGCTTGATCTGTTATTACACAGGTAAGTGTAAAGCATGAAGTACCATCCATGCACTTTGGGCTGAAGTAGACAGAGGAGTGAGTTCAGACTTTCTTCTTAGCTCTCAGACTCCTATGTATCCTCTCTAAAGGTTACCATTTCAGACCAAATGCTGAATTGCGTGGACTGTGTGTTTGGTTTAGTAACTCATGTTGGGTTGCTTTGAAATACAGCATAACTTTGATATGTGACACTAAGAGAAGACATACGTATATTTGGTCAATATGTGGCCTAACATTCAGATATTTGGAAATATTACATAACTGACTGAACACTAGTTATGTTGACATAGTGTTTGTACTCTTGCAAGTACTTTTAATTGGTCACATACCCTATCTTTGCATCATAAAAATCACCCATGAGATGTGCCCTTTAAAAGAGGTTATATAATATGAACAATCACAGTATGAATACATGACTGGTTTTACAAAATCTTTTATTTAAAACCAGAAAATGTGCTTATTAGTTGAAGAAAGACCAGTCCAAAGGACTTGTCCACCAAAACAATGAGTGTGTGGCTTCCAGGATGCATCATGAACTATCTGAGGTGGAACTTGGTAAATACATGACCAAGCACTGTAGCTCTTACTCTGCAGTAATTTTGTTTGAAGACCAAGACATGTTAGGCTTGACTTATTTCCTTAAATTATTTGAATCTTGGAGCAAGTTTTTTCTGAAATATCTACATGGGCTTTGGGACATCATATGATGTTTACTGTATAATTGAAAAGTAACTACTTCTACACCCCATGGAGACAATGGAAACAGTGTGAAGCCCCCTTATCTTAGGATCCTGGGAGTGTGAGGACATAACATTTGGGGCTAAGTGGAATGGAGCTTTGGATCATGATTATCTTTGTTGCATATAATTTTATATGACTGCCATACAAACTGGTATTTATCTTCTAATTAGAGGAGAGATAAAGCCTAAAGGTAGGGTGGATGAGGACATTTTTTTTTCCATTTTATTATTTTTTTGGATAGTATTTTTCTTCCTTAAAACACCAAAACACCCTCCCCTCCACAGTGCCACGGTCGCCCTTCACTGAGTTTCGGGCTGCGGGCAGCGGTCGCCCTGTGCCGAGTTCCGGGCTGTGTTCCGCGGTCGGCAAGTGGCGAGTTCCATGTTGTGTGCCACGGTCGCCCTTCACTGAGTTTCGGACTGCGGGCAGCGGTCGCCCTGTGCCGAGTTCCAGGCTGTGTTCCGCGGTTGGCAAGTGGCGAGTTCCATGTTGTGTGCCACGGTTGCCCTTCACTGAGTTTCGGGCTGTGGGCAGCAGTCGCCCTGTGCCAAGTTCCAGGCTGTGTTCAGTGGTCGGCTAGCGATGAGTTATTGGCTGTGTGCTATGGCTGCCCTTCACTGTTTTGGGCAGTGTTCCACGGTCGCCAATGGCCAATGTCCGAGCTGTGTGCCGTGCTAGCCCTGCGCTGAGGTCCCGGCTGTGTGCCATGGTCCCCTGCGCTAAAGTCCACGCTGTGTGCCACAGTCGCTGTGTTCCAAAGTCCGGCCTGTGTGCCTCGGTAGCCTTGAACCGAGTTCCGGGCTGTGTGCCGCGGTAGACTTGTGCCAAGGTCCACGCTGTGTGCTGCGGTCGCTCTTGACTGAGGATCAGGCTGTGTGCCGTGGTCGCACTGCGCCGAGTTTTGGGCTATGTTCCATATTAGCCTGGCACCAAGGTCCGGGCTGTGTGCCGCGTTAGCCTTCTGCAGAGGTCTGGGCTGTGTGCCGCAGTCGCCCATCGCCGAAGTGCAGGCTGTCTTCCGTGGTCAGCTAGTGACGAGTTCCATGCTGTGTGCCAGGGTCACCCTTCAATGAAGTNTCCGCCATCAGCTAGCGACGAATTCCATGGTCTGTGCCACGGTCACCCTGCACAGATTTCTGGGCTGGGTTCTGTTGTCGCCCTTCACAGAGTTTCGGGCTGTGTGCCGCGGTAGCCCTGTGCCGATGTTCGGGGTGTGTGCTGCGGTCGTCCTGCGCAGAGGTCCGGGCTGTGTTCCGCGGTTGGCTGGCGACGATTTCCGAGCTGTGTGCCACAATTGCCCTTCACTGAATTTCGGGCTGTGTGCCGCCGTCGCCCTGTGCCAAGTTCTGGTTTGTGTACCACAGTCGCCCTGCGCCGTGGTATGGCCTGTTTGCCACGGTGGCCCTGTGCCGAGGTCCGGGCTGTGTTCAGGGTTGGCTAGCGATGTGTTCCGAGCACTGTGCCACGGTTACCCTGCTCAGATTTCTGGGCTGTGTGCTGCGGTCGCCCTGAACCTAGATCCAGGCTATATGCCAAGGTCGCCCTGAGCCGAGGTCCGACCTGTGTGTGCCGTAGTCACACTGCTATGAGATCCTGGGTGTGTGCTGCAGTGAACATCTGCTGACATCCGTGCTATGTTCCAGGGTTGCCTTGCCTTAAGGTCCGGGATGTGTGCTGTGCTTGCACTTCACCGAGGTTTGGGATGTGTGCCACAGTCGCCCTGCATCAAAGTCCGGCCTGTGTACCAATGTTACCCAGTGCCAAAGTCCGGGCTGTGTTCCGCGGTTGGCTAGTGATGAGTTCCATGCTGTGTGCCACGGTCGCCCTTCACTGAAGTTCAGGCTATGTGACGCGGTCGCCATGCGCCACGTTCTGGGCTGTGTGCCGAGGTCGCCTTCGGTCGAGGTCCGTGCTGTGTGCCAGGGTTGACCTGTATCGAGGTCCGGTATGTGTGCTGCGGTTGCCCTTCACTGAGGTTTGGTCTGTGTGCCGTGGTCACCCTTCACTGAGATTCAGGCTGTGTGCAGCGGTCACCCTGCTCGATATCCTTGATGTGTGCTGCAGTTGCCCTGTGCCTCGGTCCGGCCTGTGTTCCACAGTCGCCCTGTGCTGAAATCCGGGCTGTGTTCCACAGTCGGCTGGAAACCAGTTACTGGTTGTGTGCCGCAGTCGCCCTTCACTGTGTTTCGGTCAGTGTTCCACGTCACACGTTGCCAAGGTCCAGGCTGTGTGCCCTGGTTGCCCTGCGCCGAGGTCTAGCCTGTTTGCTGTGGTCGCCCTGCATCGAGGTCCAGGCTGTGTTCCATGGTAGGCTAGTGACGAGCTATGGGCTCTGTGCCGCGGACTCCCTGTACAGATTTCTGGGCTGTGTTCTGCGGTCACCCTGCGCCGAGGTCCGGGCTGTGTTCCGCGGTCAGCTGGTGACGAGTTCCGGGCTGTGTGCTGCAGTTGCCCTTTACTGAGGTTCGGGCTGTTTTCCGTGGTCGCCCTGCACCGAGGTCCGGCCTGTGTTCCGTGGTCGCCCTGTGCCAAAGTCCGTGCTGTGTTCTGCAGTTGACTAGCGACAAGTTCTGAGTTCTGTGCCATGGTCACCATGCACAGATTTCCGGGCTGTTTGCCGCAGTCAGCCTTCACTGAGGTTCTGGCTGTGTGCTGTGGTAGCCTTGCTCCAAGGTCTTGGCTGTTTCTCAGTCACCCTGTGCTGATGTCCGGGCTGTGTGCTTCGGTCGACATCTCCTGAGGTCCGTGATGTGTGCTAGGGTCGCCCTGTGCTTAGGGCCATGCTGTGTGCCTCGGTTGCTCTTCACTGAGTTTCAGGCTGTGTGCCACGGTCACCCTGAGCCGAGTTCCAGGATTTTGTCCCGGTCGCCCTGAGCCGAAATCCGGCCTGTGCTCCGCGTTCGCCCTGCCCCAAGGTCCGGCATGTGTGCCATGGTCGCCCTGCACCGAGATCCGGCCTGTGTGCTGCTGTCGCCCTGCACTGAAGTCTGGTCTGTTTGCCACCTTCACCCTGCGCTGAGGTCCAGGCTGTGTTCTGCAGTCGGCTAGCGATGAGTTCCAGACTGTGTGACGTGGTCGCCCATCACTCAGTTTTGGGTTGTGTGCCTCAGTCGCCATTTGCCAAGGTCCGGGCTGTGTGCCGTGATCGCACTGTGACGAGGTCCAGCCTGTTTTCTGTGGTGGCCCTGCGCCAAGGTCCTGGCTGTGTTTCGCAGTCGACTAGAGATGAGTTCTAGGCTCTGTGCCACTGTCGCCCTGCACAGATTTCTGGGCTCTGTGCTTCAGTTGTCCTTCACTGAGGTTCAGGCTGTGTGCCGCGGTCGCCCTGCGCCTATTTCCAAGCTGTGTGCTGCAGTCGCCTTCAGTCGAGGTTAGTGCTGTGTGCCAGGGTCGCTCTGCATCGAGGTTTGGGATGTCTGCTGCGGTTGCTCTTCACTAAAGTTCAGGCTGTGTGCCACGGTCACCCTTCACTGAGGTTCAGGCTATGTGCAGCGGTCACCCTGCTTGATGTCCTAGATGTGTGCCATCATCGCCTTGTGCCTTGGTCCGGCCTGTGTTCTGCGGTCGCCCTGTGCAGATATCCGGACTGTGTTCCGTGGTCGGCTAACGACGAATCACTGGCTGTGTGCCATGATCGACCTTCCCTGTGTTTCGGGCAGTGTGCCACGGTCGCCCTTCGCCAAGTTCTGGGCTGTGTGCCATGGTTCCCTGCGCTGAAGTCCATGTTGTGTGCCGCAGTCGCTCTGCGCCGAGGTCCGGACTGTGTGCCTCGTTAGCCTTGAACCGAGTTCCGGGCTGTGTGCCACAGTAGCCTTGTCCCGAGGTCCGTGCTGTTTGCCATGGTCGCCCTGTTCCGAGGTCCGGAATGTTTTCCGCCATCGGCTGGGGATGAGTTCCATCCTCTTTTCCATGGTCGTCCTACTCCGAAGTCCGGGCTGTGTTCCGAGTTTGGCTAGCGATGAGTTCTGAGCTCTGTACCCGAGTTGCCCTGCACAGATATCCAGGCTGTGTGCCGCGGTCTCCCTTCACTGAGGTTCGGGCTGTGTGCCGCGGTCGCCCTGTGCTGAGGTCCGTTCTGTGTGCCACGGTAGCCTTGAACCGAGTTCCGGGCTGTGTGCTGGGGTAGCCTTGTGCTGAGGACCAGGCTGTGTGCTGCAGTTGCCCTTCATTGATGACCGGGCTATGTGTCACGGTTGCACTGCGCCGAGGTTCGGGCTGTTTGCCATGTTACCCTTGCACCGAGGTCCGGGCGGTGTGCCACAGTTGCCCTCAGCTGATGTCCGGGCTGTGTGCCACGGTCACCATGTCCTGAGGTCAGTGCTGTGTGCCAGAGTCGCCCTGCACCAAGGTCCGTGCTGTGTGCCTCAATTGCTCTTCACTGTGGTTCAGGCTGTGTGCTCCAGTCACCATGCACTGAGGTCCCAGCTGCATTCTGCCCTCGGCTTGCAATGAGTTCCAGACTCTGTGCCATGTTCCCTCTGTTCCGAGGTCCGGGCTGTGTGCCACAGTTGCCCTGCACCGAGATCCGGGCTGTGAGCCGCAGTCACCCTGAGCCGAGGTACGACCTGTGTGTCGCAGTCACACTGTGACGAAATCCTGGATGTGTGCTGCAGTGAATATCTGCCGACATCCGTGCTGTGTTCCAGGGGCACTTTGCCTTAAGACCCGGGATGTGTGCTGAGGTTGCCCTTCACTGAGATTCGGCATGTGTGCTGCAGTCCCCCTGCATCGAAGTCCAGCCTGTGTGCCGTGGTCGCCCTGTGCTGAAGTCCAGGAGGTGTTTCGCGGTCGGCTAGTGATGANTTTTTTCTTCCTTTTTTTTAATTTTATTTTTTCTTCTTTTCTTTTTCTTCTTTTTTTAACTTTCTTAAAATTTTAAGTCCTCTGTTTCTCTAATTATTATTTTTATAACCTATTATTACTTTTCAAAAAAAAACCCTATTTTTACAGCAAACGCTGTATATAGTCTTTTTGTGGTTGATGTTTCTGTTGTTGTTGTTGTTGTTGTTGTTTTTTAATAATTCTTGTGGCTTTTTTGTGGTGGTTGTTGTTCTTTTTCTCCTTTTTCTTCTTTTCTTTAATATTATTTATTGAAAATACAATCTCTACTCCAGAATTTTAATCTTTGCTTTTTGGTACTTGTTGTCAATTTTGTAAATTTAAAAACCCAATCTTCAGTACCCAACTTTATCTGAGAGTGAGATTACTGGCTTGACCACTCACTCCTCCTTTGGACTCTCCCTTTTATCCATCAGGTAGCCTCTGTCTCCTCCCTCCCCCTTCTCTTCTTTACCCAACTCTGAATCTCTGTGTGTTCCAGACAGTGGAGAACACTCAGGGAACTGGTTACTGGCTGGATCTGTCTCCCTNTAGATTGACTGTTGTTGCAGTGCTTATGTTCACATAACCCTTTTTTTAACTTACTAATGGCGCCAAAGCAGAGGAGTAGTGATGCAGGCAATTTGGATTTGCTAAAGAACATCCGCGAAGTCCTGCTTTTAAGGGAGAAGGAGAAGTTCTTGACCTAATGAAAAAAAAAATCATATGCTAAGGTTACTAATATATGATATGAAAAAGTCTGCTGTGTGTGAAGTTGTGAGAAGGAAAATGTGATAATTCTGCTGTTGCACCCCAAACTGCAAAAGTCATGGTCACAGCGCATGGTAAGTTCATAGTTAAGAAAGGCATTAAATTTATACAGTAAGATGTTTAGAGTGAGAGAGTTCGTCATATAGCTTTTATTATACTATATTGTTACAATGTTTCTCTTATAAGTTGTTGTTAATCTCCTGGTGGCTCAGATGGTAAAGAATCTGCCTGCNTCATAGTTAAGAAAGGCATTAAATTTATACAGTAAGATGTTTAGAGTGAGAGAGTTCGTCATATAGCTTTTATTATACTATATTGTTACAATGTTTCTCTTATAAGTTGTTGTTAATCTCCTGGTGGCTCAGATGGTAAAGAATCTGCCTGCAATGTGGGAGACCTGGGTTTGGTTCTTGGGTTGGGAAGATCACCTGGAGAAGGACATGGCAACCACTCCAGTATTCTTGCCTACAGAATCCCCACGGAGAGAGGAGCCTGGTTGGCTGCAGTCCATGGGGTTGCAGGGTCAGACAGGACTGAATGACTAAGCACACATGCCTAATTTATAAGTTAAACTTTATCATAGGTGTGTATATAGAAAAACATCTTATGTATAGGGTTTGGTGGTGTTCATGGCTTCAGGCATTTTCTCAGGGTCCTGCAATATATTAATATCTCCCACAATGGGGGCTAGTGAAGGAATGAAGAAATAGTTCATTCCTTTTTATTGTTTAGTTGTATTCCATTGTATGAACGTAGCGCTGTTTTTCCACATATCTATTGAAAGGCATTTAGGTAGTTTCTGTTTGACAGTTGTGACTAGAGCTGCTGGAAACACTTATGTGCAGGTTTCTGTGTGAAAATGAGTTTTCGTTTACCTAAGAGTGAAGCTGCTGGATAATCTGGTGGTAAGTTTATGTTTAACTTTATAAGAACCTGCCAGATTTTTCTCCAGACTGATTGTATCATTTTGAATTCCCTCCAGCAACATATGAGTATTCCAGTTGCCCAGCATCTTGACCAGCATTAGATATTATCAATACTTTTTAGAGAATTTTAAGCATTCTAATCTACAGTGATATTTCATCATGGAATTTCCATTTCCCGAGTAGCTACTGATATTTACTGATATTTAGCTCCTTTTATGTTTTTGTGTTATCCTTATATCCTCATTAGTGAAGTGTCTGTTCATACCTTTTACCCATTTCATACTGGATTCTTTTCTTACTGTTGCATTTTGAGAGTTCTTTATATAAAATGTGGATATAAGTCCTTAGATATGTGATTTGCAGATATTTTTACCTCTGAGTTTATAGTTTATCTTTCCAGTCTCTTACAGAGGAAAAGTTTTAAATTTTGATAAAGACATTTATCAATCTATTACTCTATGTCATATTTAAAAGAAATCTTTGATTAACCCCAGATTTGACTAATTGCAAAGTTTTTTCCCCAGTGTGAGGTGTGAGGTTGAAGTCTAGGCTCATTTTTCACCTTTGAATAACATGAATTGTTGAAACACCATCTGTGAAAACTATATCTTTTCTCTTGAAATGTTTTTAAATTAAAAAGTTTAATTTTTATCATTTCAGGTTAAAAGATTAAAACTTTAAAGTTTTATTATATAGTGTTAATATGTTTAACACATTCAGATTTGGTTTCATCACTCAGAACTTATTTGTTCTATATATGTATATACATATAATAGAATTATATCTTGTGAAGATCTATGTTAAGAAATAAAAATAGTTTTAAAGATTCTGTCAATTTTAAATAAAATATTAACAGGAGAAAATGGGTTTACTTTTAAATTCTGTCTTAATTCTGCTGAATGCTGTTTAGTATGCCAATAGTAGTGTCCAGCTATGTCATAGCAGTACATGTTAACTTGTTTTAACTCCTCGTTTAAAATGCTGTCTTGAAATTTTAAATGGAATAATTTTTTATTTATATTTGCTGTTTACTTTTTTCTTATGTTCATTATCAGAGAGTAAAGAGATTTAATGATCTTATAAAAGCTCTCTTTATACTATTGATAAAACAAAAACTGTTGTTCATTAAAAATTTAAAAACTCATTCTCAAAAACTGGCTTATATTTGGTATCTTTTTATTCTTTGAAGAGCTGCAGTTTACTGTGAGGAAAAAAAGTGACCTCTAATAGAATAAAATTGTGGAGGAAGACAGGAGAATGATTTTTTTGTCACTATCTTTTCTATCTATATGAAATAATCATGTCAACCTATAATATAGAATTAAATATTTTATATAATAAAATTTTAGTTCCTATTAATGAATGTGTTAGATTAATAAAAAGGTTGTGAACTGAAACAAATGGTATGATAATGGTTTCTATATGTAGGTTAAATGATTTTAATCCTTGAAGAACAAAAATATGTGTAATTTTAAAAATATTTGAAATGTGTATATATATATGATAGGTATATACACATTGAGTGTATACATAAAGCTGTGTTTTTTTTAATTTATGTTTTTTTTAAACCTCCTCTTTTATTCTGATTTTTTTCTAGCAGGGTGACTATCTTCTTTGTTCTCCTGAACCTTCCACATCTTTTGACCCAACCACACAGTCCAAGAAGTGCTATTCATAATAATAATGCAGGTTCCTTTTCAACAATGTTTACTTGAGATTTACAAAATAACTTAGAAAATAATGTCAACGTTGTGTTGCTTTTATTCTATTTCAAGCAGTAATACTTTTGCATCACTGCATTGGCACATGAGTAAGCTTCCTGATTTTCTACGAGTTGAAGTTTAAATGTTTTTTGTTCAAAAAGAAGGCTAATTGTTATGATGTTCGTTATTACTGCTTTTGGCATGGAAGTGCAGGAAATTCCTTTCATTTGTTCATGTTAGAAATACTTATTAATTTATCATTTTTAAGATGTTTTCATTTAGACTTAAAAATTGATTTTGAAATTTGAAAATCCTCATAGTTCAGTATTAAAATGGTGTTAGAATGGTACATTATGTTTTATTTACCATCTATGGCCAGAACAAGGTGAATGTAAATAGAAACTCATTATATATGTCTAAATTATTCTCTGTTTAAAGAGCTTGCTTGTCTTTTAAAAAAAATAGAGCAGTATAATAGAAGAATTATTTTTTACAGGGTCCTAGTTTTGTGGTTTCAAATTCTTTAAATTGGCAAGATTTTGAGGTCTTAATGATTTTTTTTTTTTTGCTTTTGTTTTTAATCTATTTACTTTGTCCTCATTGAAGGACTGTATATTTTCACTTGTCTATTAAAAAGAAAAAAACATTTATTTAATGCCCTCATTCACCTTTAGAGTAGGGGGACTCAAAACTGACTGGTGGTAAGCCTCCTCCACACCTCTCCCCACAAACCTCTATGACAAAATAATCTCTTCCTATTATCTCTGTGGTATAATGTGAAGTTTTCCAGGTTCTTTATAGTTGGGAATTCTCGTGCTATACTTTTGAAATCCACATAGCATTTCCAGAAATAATGAAGCCATACCTAGGTTTATGGTGCTATTTTATTAAGGATATCTGTTTAATATTAAAAGTTCTTTCAGTGATTTTTTTTTTATTTATTATGTCCCAGAACCTGCTCCCAAAAGAAAAAGAAAAATGCTGAAGATGTTTGAAAAATGTAAATCAACAAATTCCAATAAATAACTGTTTCACCCTGATCCTTGTGTGATTAGATTTAGGAATTTGCTGTTTAGTAGGTTCCTATTGTGGAAGAGAAATCTCTCAGGCATGAATTGATAGTTCAGATCCTTTGAGGTCTGTCTAGTCTGACCTATGACCCCTATTCTTACAAGGTCAACATCTGAGGGCAGGAGATTAAGGCAGTTTAAAGACTGGAATGGTAAATGGAATGGAAAAATTAGCCAGCACATTTTGGGTGCAAAACATCAAAGTCATCAAATAGTTTGCTTATTTTAAACCTGGCTTGTGGTTGTAACAAGCTAATTTTACTGTGTTTTTTGGATCAGGAAAATTTAATAATCATAATTCTCAAGATTCTATTTATATATTATTAACTATATAATACAAATTAATAAAACTTAATCTTTTGAAATATCAGGAAATGTGGAAATGTGACTATTTCAATACATTTTAGTTTTCCATTCAGCTTAGATGCTTAATTTAAATTAAAATTAGGAACATATTTACCTTAGCTTTGAATGTGAAATAATTTTATTTTATCAACATGTTGAATAAAATATATGTTCAATTGTATATAATTTAAAGTGACCAAGGCTTTAGTTGTAACTATATGCTATTGACTTTTAAGAAAAATCTCTTTTTTAAAAAGTAGAGATAGAAAATAGAAGAAAGTAAACTGGTTAAGCAGAGACAATTTCCTTTTTTTTCCCCCTTATTCCTCGACTTTGCTCTTTCATATTTTACCTCTTTCCTCCTTATACCTTTAATTGTATGCTTTTCATTGTAATTTCAAAATAGACTTTAAATCTTAATTCCTAAGTTTTGGTCTGTAGTAAGCAATTCCTACCACCTTTTACATTTGTTTGTATCCTGGACAGCTGTGAATTTGCATCTTCTGCTTCCCTACTAATAACTGGCAAGAACTAGAGTTGAATAACTGAACTGTTGAGTCCACATTTCCATTCATTCATACAGTGACTAAGGAAATTAGTAACACCAAAGGAATACCCAAGTATCCTTAATTCTCCTGCATTTTTTATTCTCCCCCAAATTTTCCTTATTATATACTTAATTTTAGGGTGCTTCCTTTCTTCTTGTGATTACTTGGCTAGAGATCTCTTAATGAGGCAATTATGGTTGTTTCCTTCATTCACATTATTTTAGCAGATGCCCTCCCTGCTGTGACCTCTGTTCAGACCAGGCAGACAATGTGCTGTTCTCATCACCCTCCACAAGACATTGTGTGGGCTGAGTTTCATTTGGCGCTGCATAGGTCTCCCAAGATGACTGATAAAAATGGTCAGAAGCCAAGTGGCAAATAATCACAATTTTAGGTTGATTTTCTGATTGCTGTTTTATTCTAATCAAAATAAATACTAAAGTAATGCCTATTAGGAAGAAAAAAAAGGTCCAGAAGCAACTTAAAATAAGTGGAAGTTGTGTGTCTTAACTCTGATATTTAAGGATCTAAAAGTGTAAAGCCAAACTTACAGCTCTTAGATTTGGGAAATATTTTAGTTTTCTTAAACAAGACCCAGAACACACAAACTGTAAGGGATGAGGTTAAACTGACTATTTCAGAATTCAAAACTTCTACCTGGCAAAGATTTCAGTCAGGAAGATAGTACCACTTTAAGCGTTATGAAAACCAAAGATTTAGAACTTAGACAAANAACACCACAGTTCAAAAGCATCAATTCTTCAGCACTCAGCTTTCTTTATAGCCCAACTCTCACATCCATACATGACTACTGGAAAAACCATAGCCTTGACTAGATGGACCTTTGTTGGCAAAGTAAAGTTTCGGCTTTTTAATTTACTGTCTAGGTTGGTCATAACTTTTCTTCCAAGGAGCAAGCATCTTTTAATTTCATTGCTTGCAGTCACTATCTGCATTTGGAGGGGATATATAAGATCTAATATAATTTCTTCCATCTCTTTCTTTTCAATCTATATTATTTTATATGTTCCTTATAAACATATCTGATTTTTATATTTTTAAATTTAGTCTAACAATCATTATTTAAAATTGTACTTATAGTCTGTACACATTTACTGCTGTTATTGATATATTTTTACTATAGGTTTTGTGCTGTCTATTCACTCTGGATTTTTTTTCATTTTTTTTTTAAATTGTTTTCCTTTCTCCTTTCCTTGATTGAAGTTTCAATCATTTACTCTTTGTTTCTTTCACCTTTCCCCCTCAGTTGTATGGAAGTTATACAACGTATTTCTAGTCTTTTATGATTCCCTTGAAATTCTCCCAGGCTTAACATAAGTTATCCAAGTCTAATGTTCGTCCTCTGCTTAACTAAGGCTGATGTTCATCAGTAATGCTCTGATATAATCGTCATACTGTTTATTTTATTGATCATTCTGATTGGCTAGTGTCCATGATGTAATAATTGTTAAATATTTTTAGTATTATTTCTGCTTTTGATTCCTTTTCATCAAACAGTAATACTAGAGTAAAGCCTAGGAACCTCCTCCAAACCTTTATGTTATGTTTCAATTTTTATTTTTTGACCTTATAAATAATTATTATCATAATTTTTATATTAGTCATTGTTACATACATGCTTAATGAATTGTATACTCATTTTTTTTTTTTTACATCTCTGACTTTCCTTCTGGGATAATTTTTCTCAATATATATCTTTTGGAACTTTCCTTAAGTACACCTGTTTGTAGTAAACTCTATTGTTTTTATCTCAATGTATCTTTATTTTACTCTGATTCCTAAAAACTAGTTTCACAGGGTATGCATTTCTAACTAATGGATATTTTCTGTCAGCATTATAAAGATATTATGATACTGATTCTTGGTTTCCATTAATGTAGTTAAGATATTTGCCATCATTCTAGTTGCTGTTTCTTTGCAGACGATTTTTTTCTGTCTAACTGCTGGTGAAATCTTTTTGTCCTAGGTTTTTACAGTTTCAGTGTATTATGTATACATGTAGATTCATTTCTCTTTGTCTTGCTTAGCATGAGTAATAGTCCCTTAATGTGTATATTCCAAGTTTTTCATCCTTCTGGAAAACATTCAACCATTATATCTTTGAATATTGCTTTCTGTTATTTTCTCTATGCTCTCTCTTTATTACACATGTTTATGATGTACTTTAGACATTCTTACTCTACTCTCAATATCTCTCAAACTCTCTTTTAAATTTTTAATCTCACCTGTCTATGCTGTATTCCATGCAGTTTCTTCATATTTATTTTCCAGTTTTCTAATCTAACCTTTAGCTGTGTCTAAGTGCTGTTTTATAACTCCACTAAGTTTGAAATGTCAGCAGTATTGGTTTGGTATCTAACAGTTCTATTGAACTTCATATTTTCAAATATACCTGGTTATTTTTGCTGGTCTCTTGTTGATTGTTCATTTTTATAACTTCATCTTTTATTTCTTTATAAGTTTTGTCTCTAGCTATTTTATAAGCTGTTCTTTACGATTTAAGTATTTTAGAAATCTAACTTGGTGATTTGTTGTTTCTACTGACCCTTACCTCATGGTGATTATTTCCTGGTGTCTCATCATCTTTGATTATAAGGTCATACGTGTTTGATTATAATCTATGGAAATAGTACAGAAGAAAAGTTATGACCAACCTAGATAGCATATTCAAAAGCAGAGACATTACTTTGCCAACAAAGGTCCGTCTAGTCAAAGCTATGGATTTTCCAGTGGTCATGTATGGATATGAAAGTTGGACTGTGAAGAAGGCTGAGCGCTGAAGAATTGATGCTTTTGAACTGTGGTGTTGGAGAAGACTCTTGAGAGTCCCTGGGACTGCAAGGAGATCCAACCAGTCCATTCTGAAGGAGATCAGCCGTGGGAATTTCTTTGGAAGGAATGATGCTAAAGCTGAAACTCCAGTACTTTGGCCACCTCATGCAAAGTGTTGGCTCATTGGAAAAGACTCTGATGCTGGGAGGGATTGGGGGCAGGAGGAGAAGGGGACAACAGAGGATGTGATGGCTGGATGGCATCACCGACTCAATGGATGTGAGTCTGAGTGAACTCCAGGTGCTGGTGATAGACGGGGAGGCCTGGCGTGCTGCGATTCATGGGGTCACAAAGAGTCGGACACAACTGAGCGACTGAACTGAACTGAAAGTGAGAAAACTTTCCTCTAGAAGGAATTGTGTTTGCTTCTGCCTGGAACTATGGCTTTCCATATCCTTGATCATTATAACTAATATCAAAAATCTTTGCCTTGGTGTAGAAGAGGTGCTGCAGGGCCTATGACTCAGTCTAGTCACCTATTAAAGCACTAATATGCATCCTTCGGGAAGCCCTGCCTTTCCAGCTTGTTTACGGCTCACTGCTCCTTGCTCTAACTTTACTTTTTTTATTTGGGGAGGTTGTTACCTTTATTTTCTGCAAGGCCAGTAAGTGTGTTTTTTTTAATCTGTACATTGTTAGAGAACCTGGTTGGATATGTTGCTGGAAGCAGAAGTCCTTAATGTTCTCTTCAGCTGTTTCTGATCTACTTTTTAAAACATCCATTTACTTTCTAGTTCCAGTTACATTTTTTAAAATTTCTAGGTATTATGTTTATTTTTTTTTTAATCTTTGCCTTTTGCTCATGATCATATTTTCAGTCCTTGTTATTTCTCTAGATCGGAGGTTCTTTATGAGCACAGTTCTATCACACAGAAGATGTTTGGAAATTTGTGGGGGAGATGTGGTTATTTTCCCTACAAATGGTAGTCAGTGATGGGAAAGGGTTTTTTTATTATCTCCTCCACTTTGGTCAGTAATGGGAAGGGGTAGTTAACTATTTAGGAATGTCAGATAATTTCAGTGTGTGAGACAGTCTCAGAGGACCCACACATTGTCCTACTTCCATTTTAGTAATGTCTCTTTGATAAAGAGTTTCTTTGTTTCATTGATTTAACTTCAATTTTTGTTGAAAATCAGCTGGCTGCACAAAGGTAGCATGTTTATGGATTCTTTTCTTTTATACTAACCTAGTTGTCCATCCTAGTGCAAGTAACACCCTGTCTTGTTTATTGTATGAGAGTTGGGGTTGATTTTGCCCTGGCAGGGACATTTGGCAATGCCTGGAGACATGTTTGGTTGTTACAGTTGAGGAGCTGAGTTGCTCCTGGCATCTAGTGCTTAGAGGCTAGGGACACTGATAAAAAATCTTACGGTATATAGGACAGCCCCCACAATAAGAATTTTCTGGCTTAATGTCATAGTGCTGAGATTGATGAACCCTACTATATCTTTGGGCTTCCCAGGTGGCTCAGTGGGTAAAGAATCTGCCTACAGTGTAAGAGACCCAGGTGATGCAGATTCAGTCCTTGGGTCGGGAAAACTTTATCTTTACAGTAACTCTTGAAATTAGGTGGTATCAGTCCTTCAACCTTGTTTATCTTTTTCAAAATTGTGTTGGATATTTAAAGTTGTGAAGTCGCTCAGTCGTGTCCGACTCTTTGTAACCCCATGGACTGTAGCCCACCAGGCTCCTCCATCCATGGAATTTTCTAGGCAAGAGTACTGGAGTGGGTTGCTATTTCCTTCTCCAAGTCCTCTGCATTTTATAGAAATTACAAATAAACTTGTAAACTGGAAATTTGGCTGGGATTACATTTAATCTATAGATTAGTTCAGTGAGAGTTTGTATTTTAATAATTTTGAGGTTTTGAATTCATTAATCTGATGTATAACTGTTTATTTAAGCTTTCTTTTATGTCTCTTAGGGATGTTTTACAGTTTTTAGTATTAAAAGCCTTCCATATCTTTTGTTAAATTTTTTCTTGAGTATTTTATGTATTTGGATGCCATTATATATGATTTCCTTAAATTTTGTTTACCGTTTGCTGCTAGTATATAACAATACAGTTGACTTCTTAAGTACTGTATTTATCTATTAATTCTGTTATCTTTTGTAGATTCCTTAGGATTTTACGTGTTAACAGTCATATTGTCTACAATGAAGATAACCCTTTTTTCATCTTTATGCCTTTTATTTCTTTCCTTTTTCTTGGTTTTATTTTTGATTTTTTTTTTTCTCCTTAGGAGTGATGGACATCATTACCTTCTCATTCTTTGGAGGAAAATGTTCAGTATTTCAATATTAATTATTTTGTGATAAGTCTTTGCCAGCTTTAGGAAGTTTGCTTCTGTTTCTAATTTCTGAAAAGTTTTAATCGTGAATGAATGTTGGATTTTCTCAAGTGCCTTTCTGTGAATGTACTGAAATGATCAGCTGTTTTTATCTCCTTTATTAATATGACTTTTAAATCAATTAATTGACTCTTCAATGATAGTACTAACAGATAATGTATTTCTGGGATCAACCTCAGTTGGTCATGATACATAGTCTTTTATATTGCTGGATTCTTTTTGCTAATATTTTGCTATGATTTGTGTATTCATGAAGGATATGGGTATATAATTTTATTTTCTTATAATGTATTTGTGAGGCTTTGGTATTAGGATTATTTAGATCTTATAAACAATTTCCCTCCTTATAATGAAAAAGATTTTGTAATATTGTATAATTTATTTAAGATTTTTTCTTTAAATATTTGATAGAATTCACCAGTAAATCCACCAGACTTGTTAAAAAAATTATTATTACTAATTCAACTTGTTTAATAGATAAACCTGACAATCTGCTTTTTATTTGGAGAACTGAGACTATTTGTATTTAATTATTGATATAGTTAGATGTAAGTCTACAACTTTGCTATTTGTTTGCTGTTTTCCTGTCTTTATTCATTCCCTGTCTTTTTTTTTTTTTTTTTTTTTTTGCTTTATATTGTTGAATGTGCTGTAAAATGTAAGCACTTACAAAAGGGTAATTTCATTCACTCCTATGTCATGCTTTGTGCTATTAGGTCATTCATTGTCCTATTATGTCATATATTTACTTTGATATAACTTATAAATTCCATAATTTAGTGTTATTACTTTTGCTTTAGATTGATATTTATGTTAGAAATAAGTAAGAGTAGAAAATAGCATTTTATGTTTATGTACACACTGCCCATTTCCATTTCTTTTCATTTCTTTGTATAGATCTAAGTTTTCATGTGGTAGCATTTCCCTTGAGCCTGAAGAAATTTTTTTCCTTTTTTTTTTAGCATTTCTTCTTATGGAGGTCTGCTGGCCACAAGTTCTCTCAGGTATCTTTATTTTATCCTCAATTGTGAAGGATATTTTTAAAGATTCAAAATACTCAATTGAAAGTGTATATTTTTTATCTTACTACTTTGAAGATGTTGTTTGTTATCTGGCCTCCATTAGTTCTGAAAAGGCATTAAATGTCATTCATTTCTTTGTTCCATGGTGTGAAATGTGTCCTTTTGTTCCCCTTGCCTCTATATTTGGATTTTTGGTAGTAAGTATCATGTGCTAAGGTATGTTTTCTTTGCATTTATCATGTTTGGGGTTCTCTGAGCATTTTAAATCTGTTGATCCAAGATGTTTTTCATAAAATTTAGGAAATTTTTAGCCATGATTTCTTCAAGTATTTTTTTTTCCTGCTCCATTCTCTCCTTTTTTCCTGGGATGACTTACATATATAACATACTATTTCCTATTATGTCACAGACACTCTGTTCATATTTTTCAGTCCTTTATTTTATCTGAAATCCAGTTCATGTTATTTTGCAGTCTGTTTTTAAAGTCACTGATTCTTCTTCTGAAATTTCTAGTCAGTGCAATTTTTGTTTTAGCTGCAGTTTTCAGTTCTAGAATTTCCAGTCAGTTTATTTTGTTTATCTTCTTGCCAAGATTCCCCCCCTTTTTTTTTTTGTAAATTCAGCGTGTCTTTCTTTTCCTTTATGTTGTTGAACATATTTCTCATAGTTGTGTTGAGCTCTTTTATTTCCAACATTTGGGTCTTTTCAGCATCTTTTGTCTGCCTTCCCCCACCCCGCCCTGCTTCTTTATACGTCTAGTAAATTTTTTTTTTTTTTTTTAATGCAGAATGTTGCTGCTGATAGTTGTAGGGAGTCTGGGTTTTTAACCTTCTTTATGAGATGTTGACTTTCCTTCTGGGCAGTTGAATTACTGTTGTTTTTTTATTCTGCCAGCCTGTTTTTATTCTTAGTGTAGATCTATTTTGGTTTTGTGTTTAGTTGTAGGATGCAGCCCTTCCTCTGGGGTATGCTCCTTATTCCTAATTATTAGTTACTGGGATCTCAGTTGAATGCCCAAGGTACTGGATTAAGAGTTCAGTGTGGTCTTACTACTTTGTGTGTGTAGAACTCCTGTTATCTTGCAGCACTGTGTGACCTTGGGTATCTGCTTATATTTCCACCAAATAACAGCTTCTTTCTGCTGTGCTTAGTAGTCTCACTCTGTGTATGGGGGTAGGGGATGTTCTTTTGCATAGATTTTTTCTATCCAGTAGTCTGTTCCACAATTTCAACTGCTTTGTAAACCTTTAACTCAAATCTTTAATTCTTCTGCTCATTGACATCACTGTGCTATGCCTGGATTCTATCTCTCTGACTCTCTTAGACCCAAGTCAGCATGAGAAGCCAGATCACACATGGTGCTTATCCTGAATGTTACCTTTCCATAAAGCATCAGGTTGTCACTGCCTGTTGTCCCATCCAGTGCCTGTAAACAGTTGCCTCACATGTCTTTTTCAGTTGTTGTTTACTGAAGAAGAGCAAGTCTAATGAGTCTGTCATGGTCAGAAGCCTACTGAATCTGTATAATCTTAATTTTTCTGTAACATAGAGATTTAAAAATTACACATAGAAATTATTTATTTGGGAGTTGCAGGCTGTTTATCAGAGCTACTGTGATACTGTCTCCAGAAACAACTTTTCTTGTATTATCATCTTATTTTCCAGTTCATCAGCTATTTCCTGTCACCTGTTAAAAGGCATGGTTTCCAAGGTCTTTTTATATACTTGACACTTAATTTATGTCTTGAATTTATAAGGTAGACTTGAAAGATGTATGTTTTCTGCTGTACTTGAGCACGATTGTCTACCATGTTACAGTATGGGGAGTGGGATAGTGCAATTATAAATAAGGTGTAGCTCATTTGAAGAGTGTTATTTTCTCATATTTTATATGTTGATTATTTTCAAACCTGCCTTGATATGTTATTTCAATCACAGTCATTCCCTTTCTCCTCGTGTATAGTATAGTCACACTAACTTTTTTTCTAGTATTCCTCTGTACCTCTTTTCATTTTCCTTTGCTTGTACAGAATGGCTTAAGTTCAAATTTATCTCTCATAAACAAATATCATCCACTGACAATTTTACTATGTCATCTAGTGTGGTTTTGTTACTGCATTTTTTAATTGAAATATATATTACTTTACTATTAATTACTTTTTCTCCTATATTTTATACTTTGCATATATGTGTATAAATATATGGCACATAATATGTATGTAGATTATATTAAATTTCTTTCATGAAAAGAATAGGGGCATTACAAAAATATTTATTATAAAAAGTAGATATAGGCCTGAAAAAAACCATTGCTTTAAACATATCAAAATGTATTTATTTTGCAGTTTGAATCTAATCAATGCAATATCTGAGATCTTTGGGTCTGATTCTGCTGGCTGGTTCATGGTACCCTATTTTCCTTTTGTTTTTCATTATTTTTTTAACCAATCATATTTCTTGGACTTTTACCTATAGGAATTTTTGGCTCCTGGCTTGAAAAATGCATTTTTTTCCCAGGAATTTTTTGTGTTTACCTGGAGACATTTGTACCAACTGGGAACCGTTTTTTAAGACATGCTCAGCTCATGCCACATCCCCACATGAGCTGCAGTCTGGGTTGTGGTTATCACTTCTCAGGGGAGATTGGTTTCTCTTCCTCCCAGCATCATGTTGGGGGTTAGGAAAGTTTCCATACCATCCCCTTCTTCAGGAAAAATTTATTTTTCATTTATCTTTTCATTGTGGGTTTAGTTTTGAGGGGGTTCCGGCTCTTGGGACAGGATCTCCTCTGACAGCCTCAACTTCCGGGCAGATCCTGGAGTTTGTTTCCTCCCCTTCTGCTTCATCATCCCCCTTACAAGGTCAAAACTTAAGGTTTGAAGGGTTCTGTGGATGCCTCCAGGGTGAGAGTGTTTCAGTGCTCCACTTACTGCCCTGGTTTCCTGTTTTCACTTCCTTTTTGACTTCTAAGCATTCCTTATTTTCTTGCCTGATCAGTAATGCATTTCAAAAGATGTTTTAAAAATATTTTGTCCAGTATTTTCATTTGTTTTTGGTGGTATGGTCAGAGTATTTTTATATGCTACTTTGAGGGGAATATAATTCGTTATGGGTTTTTGGTATGGTTGATTCAAAAAATTTTATTTTTGCTAGTGTATTTAAAATCTTTTATGTCATTTTTCTTTCTCTTTGTAAATTTCTTTTTTGTGTTTTCTTTTTTTTCCCCTGCTTTTCTATTTGATTCTGGTGATTTTCCAAAAAAGTGTGTACAGCTTTGGAAAGGGCTTTTTCTGCACTCTTTGACAGACTTCTACTTCCTAAGATATGCATGTTTGACTCTCAGGAAGTTAAGTTTGATACTAGCACTGCAGTTCAATTTTAGATCCTTAGTTCTTTTGTTTTTATTGTATGTTCTATCTGAGGCTTTTCACTACTGCCTGATTGCTAAATCCATCAACCTATTATTTTAATACCTCATCTTATTAGCCACTTTCTCCACTACAAAACTATTTTCATTTTTAACTGGGGAAACCCTTCTTTTCTCGCTTTCCTGCTATCAAAAGAAAAAAAATTGTACATAACTCTCAGTTTTTAGGTTGTGCAATTTTTTTCAGTCAACACTGCTACCCTTTTGACAATTTCTTGTGAGACACTTCGCTGATTCTTCCACCTAAAATTTATAAATAGAAGTATCTCTGAAAACTTTGTCTGCAGATCTGTTCTCACTCTTCACGTTTTGCTGGTTGACCTCTGTCCTATAGTTTAAACTGCCATCTGTCCTTTCAGTGATGTCTGCCAAATCCATGACTTCAACCTTAGCACCTCCTCAAGTTTCAGAATAGCAGTACCTCCAGAATGCATGTCAGCTGACAGATAACTTTTAGTTCTTCCATTACAACGTCTTTGGAAACTCCTTTTTAAAAATTACTAATTTATTTTGCTGCATTGGGTCTTAGTTACAGCACACAGAATCTTTCATTCTGGCACACAGGCTTAGCTACCCTCCCAGCATGTAGGATCTTAGTTCCCCAACCAGGGATTGAACCTGAATCCCCTGCATTGAAAGGTGGATTCTTAACCACTGGACCACCAGGGAAGTCTCTGCAAGCTCCTTATGTAGTGATTAGTGAAGCTTGTTCAAAAGACTTGTCAAAAGATGAGGAAATTGAGCTGAGTTGGTAGTTTTTGCCCAGGACATGAGGCTGCTGCCTCGGGTTATATGATAGCCTAGTAGGTGCCTCTTCCTCTGCAGTATTGTCTAGAATATCTGATAGTAACAGCAGTACAGAAAGTAAAGTAGGTGGGAATGCATGCTTTTCTTTCTTTCTTTTTTTTTACATTCGTTACTCTATACCTCACTCACTTTCATAATGATGCCCTCCCTTTTGGTACTGCTGCTGCTAAGTTGCTTCAGTTGTGTCCGACTCTGTGAAACCCCATAGACAGCAGCCCACCAGGCTCCCCCATCCCTGGGATTCTCCAGGCAAGAACACTGGAGTGAGTTGCCATTTCCTTCTCCAATGCGTGAAAGTGAAGTCGCTCAATTGTGTCCGACTCCTAGTGACCCCATGGACTGCAGCCCACCAGGCCCCTCTGTCCATGGGATTTTCCAGGCAAGAGTACTGGAGTGGGTTGCCATTGCCTTCTGCACCTTTTGGTACTAAATTCTCTCTTTCCACCTTCAGATTCTAGCAGCTCATAGTAATTTTCCTTTTCACTGTTAATTTTTTATCATGCTATTAAAAATAATACAGGGTGACTAACTTAATAAGTTTTTGTTTCACTTATAATATTTAAGATAATACTAACATGGTCATTGCTGGTTGGTAATTGAATGGAACAGGTGGGTTGATAGATGTACCTGGAATATCACTTAGAATGACCAGTCTTTGGTATGACATGATGGAAGACCAGAGATCTATCCCCAAATGGACAAGGTACTTGAGAAGACTGTTTATAGGTTTAGAAAAGTTGAAGAGTAAGCTTTCTGTTTCCATTTTGCATCTAAAGGACAAAAAGTTAGTGTAGATTTTAATAATACCTTTTCCTTTTCTTTGAGGCAACCAACTAATATGACAGTAGACACTATGAAATGCAGTGATAAATGAAGGAACTAACAGGAAAATTAATCAATATTGGAAGACATCTGGAAACAAGGGGTCAGATGGCCTTGAAGAGAGAAATTGAATTTGAGATTACAAAAAGACATCAAAGTGGAAATAATTTATAAGTGATCAGCATAAACAAAATTGCTTAAGGAAATGGATCAGTTGTTCAAAGGAGAGATGATAATAGATAAGCATACATTTAGATCTTGGTGAATCCAAGAAGATACTGAGAATAAGTTAGGCAAATAATGTCAGAAAGGTAGAAAGGAAGCCATTATAACAGTATCCTAAGAGCTAGATGAAAAAAGTAGTTGCTAGAATATGCAAATAGTAAGCCAATTTGCCATACATAAAACTGCAGTATACACAGATTATCTATAATTTTCTTCATCTGTAGAATTACTGATAGGATTTATTAAAACAAAGTTACTCTACATTTGATTTTTAGGTACTCTAAGATATAAATCAGAAAAATGCTGAACATTTCAACAATTATCTATATACAAGAAAAAACTATTTGGCATCTGCAACAAACCAAATAAATTTGCTAATAGCTCATCAAAGTTCAGAGTAAGAGATAGTAAAGAAAATCCCAGTGGACAAGGAACAGTAAATACAAATTAAATATAGAGCATTATCAGTTCAGTTCAGTTCAGTTCAGTTGAGTCCCTTAGTCATGTCGGACTCTTTGTGGCCCCTGTGAATCGCAGCACGCCAGGCCTCCCTGTCCATCACCATCTCCCGGAGTTCACTCAAACTCACGTCCATTGAGTCGGTGATGCCATCCAGCCATCTCCTCCTCTGTCGTCCCCTTCTCCTCCTGTCCCCAGTCCCTCCCAGCATCAGAGTCTTTTCCAGTGAGTCAACTCTTCGCATGAGGTGGCCAAAGTACTGGAGTTTCAACTTTAGCATCATTCCTTCCAAAGAACACCCAGGATTATAAGATAAGCAAAATATTATTATTAGGCTATTTAGTTTGTTTTCTTCAGTATTCTTGAAAAGATATTTTAAGCTTCTCTTGTAATTCATTTTTGCATTCTCTTAACCTAACTCATGAGAACTTCAGTTCTTCTGCCATTATCTCACCACCAATGAACTGGAAGTGCTTCAGGAATATAATATCCAAGACAAGGGAGGGAAGTTGTACCTACTGTTTATATAGAGCTTTGTAGTTTGCAAAGCATTTTAAAATATTTATCTCATTTGAGAGCAACAGTGGCCATGAAAAGTAAGTGGGAATCATTATCATCTTTATAAAAGGATTCCTAAATGATGAAACTTATTTTAGATGAGGAAACCCAGAGATATTAAGTGATTTATCGGGCATTACTAGAGTTGTAGAGGGAAATCCTGGACTGTCCATTATTAAGTTTGTGGTCATGAGCAATGCATATATCAGTTTTGAAACTCAATTTTTTTCAACTCTTAAGATGAAAGATTTAAAAATATGAAATTATAAAATATATTTAATATTTTGCTCAATAATCTTCTCCATTTGCTTTTGCAAGCTAACCAGTTGCCTTCCTAGATATATCCTCCAGTTTTCCACTTCCATTTTCTAATTCAAGCCATAGATTCACCTGGCATGTTTTCTCTTCCATCTATACAAATCTTACTTATTTTAAGTAGCTTTTGACTAACTTGTTGTAGCCAGGTCAGCTCCCTTACAAAGCCATTCTTATTGCTCCTAATAAGTGTGACCATGTCTAATCTTGAAAAGATATAACATTTTCTATCTCTTAAACACCCTTTGTCAAACTCTACATTTTATTTGCTACCAGCATACCAGGAAGAATAGCCATCGCCAGTTACTCTCTGAGTTCAGTGGCCTCTTGTAAAACATATTTTAAAAATCATTTTATAAATCATTTACAGATACAAAAATGAAGGGATGTTGTGAAAAACAACTGGATTGGAAATTAATAAGAATTTAAATGTAACAAACTTAAACTTTATTCTATATTTTTCTGATGCAAAGATATATACACCCAAAATGGGCAATATCCTTTGAATGAACTTACCTACTCATGGATGAGCTTGGAACATAGCCGTCTTACAAATAGTGATCCAGATTTCAAATATATTTCTAAGAATTCCAGCTTTTTATTCCCTCTGGTTCTTCTTGTACTTGTATTGTCAAAATACAGTGCTTTTAAAACTTTTATGGTTCATAATTTTGTGGAAGAGAGTGGTAATTTTCCTCAGTCAATAGCAACAAAATATTCTCATTTTAGATGCTGATTAGAATGATCAGTTCAATGAGATTTTTCATTTCTGTGCTGTTTATCTCCTTACAGTCAGTGCCTTCATCATTTGTCCACTTATTAACCATATCAAGTAAATTCCCTAGCACAAACTTGATAAAAGGTGAAAAAATACTGTTACATGTCCTTGTAGCAAACATGTCTTTTCAAAAAATATTACATGATTTCATCCTCCCTGAAAGACTGAGTAACAAATTTCCTTTTTGTCTATAGAAGTATATTTTTCACTCATTGATTCATAAGTTTGCTAAAATATATTTATAGGATATATTATGCGAGTACTCATGATCTGAGCTTTATCTTATATGATTAATTTCATCATCATCATTACAATCTGGAGTATTACCGTCTGTCTTTTTGTATTTGTGTTCTTTTTCATGTAACAACTGCAAAATATCTTCTGTCAGTTTTCTTCCCTTTGCCATTATCCAAAAGGTGAAAATTTCTGAATTCTCAACTGTGTTCAGTGAAGAGGTAAAAAGAAAAGACAACAAAAGTCCTGTCTCCTGATGTCTTTTATACCTTCTGGAAAGATCGTACAATACTTTGGACAATGCAATAACAAGGATGATGAAATAGCAGTTATTTCATTATTTTTTTCATCCCTCTAGATGATCACATCATTTTTAAATTTTCTTCTTTATTTTCTGTGAAAATTTTAAATTCAGTATGGTTATTTGCCAGTTATCAGAAAGTTATTTCATTGTACAATTAATTGATTATTCTGGAGGCAGATCAGAATAATATTAAACAGATTCTTTGCCAACAGTTCTGGATGCCAGGTTTGTGAAGGGCAGTTGAGTAATGATTTAGTATTGATATTTAGGATTATGAAATTAGAGAAGATTGAGGCTCTTGAGTCTAGGTATTTAAAATCCTCCCTTCCACCCCCATCCCCATCCCCTTTTTTCATCCTCTGAGTTGCTCTGATCTCAGGTGCCCCTCTCCCAGCTTGGATGGACTCATTTCAATGATGCTTTTATAAGCAAATTAGTGCCCCTTATCCTTTGGTCCCCTTGCAACCCCAACTTGAGAGAAATTTGAGTCTCTTTTACCTACCATTACCCACTATGGATCTGGCAAATATTTCTCAGAGAGTATCATTAAATCAGACTGAGTTGTGCAGTATGAGAGTAGAGAGATATAGACAGTTTAAGTTGGGAAAGAATCAAGAGAAGTCAAGTCCTAGCACCGGAGATGTGTGTGCGTGCTAAGTGGCTTCAATTGTGTTCAACTCTTTGCAACCCTTTGGACCAAAGCCCACCAGGCTTCTCTATCCATGGGATTCTCCAGGCAAGTGTACTGGAGTGGGGTGCCATGCCCTCCGCCAGGGGATGTTCCTGACCTAGGGACCAAACCTGCGTCTCTTAGGTCTCCTGTATTGGCAGGCAGGTTCTTTTTCACTTGCACCACCTGGGAAGCCCAGCAAGTGCATGGAAAGTAATGGAGAGTTAGTTAATAGTAGAGCTAAAAACAAAAGTGGAAGTCGCCTGATAGCTGTCTCAGTGAGTTTCCAGCACAGTGAATTGAGAATAGCAAAGTTATATAAAATAAAAGAGAAGAGAAAAAGCATTAAGTGGCATGAAGTCCTGAAAAGGAAACATTCTAAGTCCTCTCCCCACCCTAGCTTTATTGAAGTGTAGTTAACAAGTAAAATTGTAAGATTTTTAAAATATACATTGTGATCATTTGATATATGTATACATTACTAAAGAATTCTTCCCATCTAGTTAATTAACATGTCCATCACCTCACATATTTATCTTTTTTTTTTCTTGTAAGAATATTTAAATTCTACTCTTTTGGCATTTTTCAGTTATATAATACAGCATTATCATCTGTAGTCACCATGTTATACATTAGATCTTCAGAACTTATAGCTGAGAGTTTTTGTATCCTTTTACCAACCTCTCCCTATTTCTTCCACCATCCAACACCTGACAACCACTTTTCTTTCTATGAGTTTGACAATTTTTATTTTAGGTTCCAGTATTTGTCTTTCAATGTCCGACTTAATACATTTAGTGTAATCCCTTTGAGGTTCATTCATGTTTTTGCAAATGGCAGGATCTGTCTTTCTCATGGCTAAATAGTATTCCATTGTGTGTATAAAAATACCACATTTTCTTTATCCATTCATCCATCAGTGAATGCTTAGGTTGTTTCTAAGTCTTAGCTATTGTAAATAATGTTAGAGTGGTATATCTTTCCAAGGTAAGGATTTCATTTCCCTTGGGTCTGTACCCAGAGTGGTATTGCTGGATCCTGTGGTAGTTCTAGTTTTAATTTTTTGAAGCATCTCCATGCTGTTTTCCATAATAGCTGCACCAATTTACATTCCCACCAAGAGTGCACAAACTTTCTCTTTTTTTTACATCTTTATCTACACTTGTTATCCCTTGTCTTTTTGATGACAGCCATTCTAACAGGTGTAAGGTGATAAACTCATTGTGGTTTTAATTTGCTTTCTCTGATTAATGATGTCGAGCATCTTTTTTTGTACCTGTTGGCTGTTTGTATATCTTCTCTGGAAAAATTTAAATTTTCTTATTTTTTTTTTCAACTACTTAACAATAGTTGGATATACTTCTCAGGATCATGAAAGAGCAAAATGTTTCAAAGTATAGGAAAAATAACATTCCTGAAGAGAAACACAACAACTTAAATTGGGTCCATTAACCCTGAGCATTAGGACTTCCCTGGTGGTGCAGTGGATAAGAATCTGCCTGCCAATACAGGGGACACAGGTTCAGTCCCTGGTCCAGGAAGATTTCACATACTGTGGAGCAACTATGCCGTATGCAGCAACAAACAATAGCCCCCACTCGCTGCAAGTAGAGAAAGCCCTTACACAGCAATGAAGATTTAGCGCGACCAAAACAATAACAACAACAACACAAAAAACCTGAAGGTTAAAGTTAGTTGTGCATTTATGCATCTGATCTCTTTTCTAGATTCTGTGAGCAAGGTCATGATGGTGTCATAATGATCTTTGCATCTCATGAAGAGGCTCTATATAGATTTACTCTATGAGAATTACAGGATAGTTTTCAAAAAAGATGACATCATGACTTTCATACAGATATAAAATAAGCAAGTGTTAAAGATTTTTTTTAAGTCAAATGCGGGAAACAAGCAGATGTTACAAACTTTCAAAGGAGAATCCAAAGAACAGGCACATGTAGATGAGAAATTCTGAGATTAGCATGCAAATAGAGGCAGCACTAGCTTTTTCCACATGGGAAAGGAAAGTTAATTGAACCTGACAGGGCAGAATTTGCCGCTGTGTGGGCAAGAATAACTTTGCAGTTATCGGCAATTTAAAGAGCTGTAAGATAACTCCCATAGAATCAGAATCAGATAATCCATAATTGTGAGTGCTAGGTNGCTGCACCAATTTACATTCCCACCAAGAGTGCACAAACTTTCTCTTTTTTTTACATCTTTATCTACACTTGTTATCCCTTGTCTTTTTGATGACAGCCATTCTAACAGGTGTAAGGTGATAAACTCATTGTGGTTTTAATTTGCTTTCTCTGATTAATGATGTCGAGCATCTTTTTTTGTACCTGTTGGCTGTTTGTATATCTTCTCTGGAAAAATTTAAATTTTCTTATTTTTTTTTTCAACTACTTAACAATAGTTGGATATACTTCTCAGGATCATGAAAGAGCAAAATGTTTCAAAGTATAGGAAAAATAACATTCCTGAAGAGAAACACAACAACTTAAATTGGGTCCATTAACCCTGAGCATTAGGACTTCCCTGGTGGTGCAGTGGATAAGAATCTGCCTGCCAATACAGGGGACACAGGTTCAGTCCCTGGTCCAGGAAGATTTCACATACTGTGGAGCAACTATGCCGTATGCAGCAACAAACAATAGCCCCCACTCGCTGCAAGTAGAGAAAGCCCTTACACAGCAATGAAGATTTAGCGCGACCAAAACAATAACAACAACAACACAAAAAACCTGAAGGTTAAAGTTAGTTGTGCATTTATGCATCTGATCTCTTTTCTAGATTCTGTGAGCAAGGTCATGATGGTGTCATAATGATCTTTGCATCTCATGAAGAGGCTCTATATAGATTTACTCTATGAGAATTACAGGATAGTTTTCAAAAAAGATGACATCATGACTTTCATACAGATATAAAATAAGCAAGTGTTAAAGATTTTTTTTAAGTCAAATGCGGGAAACAAGCAGATGTTACAAACTTTCAAAGGAGAATCCAAAGAACAGGCACATGTAGATGAGAAATTCTGAGATTAGCATGCAAATAGAGGCAGCACTAGCTTTTTCCACATGGGAAAGGAAAGTTAATTGAACCTGACAGGGCAGAATTTGCCGCTGTGTGGGCAAGAATAACTTTGCAGTTATCGGCAATTTAAAGAGCTGTAAGATAACTCCCATAGAATCAGAATCAGATAATCCATAATTGTGAGTGCTAGGTCTAGACAGTGCAGTTTTCTAGTGAAGCACTACTTTTTCCTTTCACATATCTTGTATTCAGGCTTCCCAGGTAGCTCAGTGGGTAAAGAAAGAATCTACCTGCAGTGTAGGAGACGCAGGCAGTTGGGAGTTCGATCCCCAGGTTGGGAAGATCCCCTAGAGGAGGGCATGGCAATCCGCTCCAGTATTCTTGCCTGGAAAATCCCATGGACAAGGAGCTTGGTGGGCTACAGTCCGTGGGGTCACTAGGAGTCGAACATGACTGAAGTGATTGAGCACACATATATTCAATTAATTATAAAAATAAAACATATAAAGAGAACTTCACACTCAGTGTGATAAATAGCACTTTGCCGCTTGCATCTGTCATATTTTTCAATGTTTATTTGTTCTCCGAAATACATACATTTTTATAGTGAAAAGATCAAGTATTATCCAAAGAAGGTCACCTCATTTTATCACTTCTACCAGGATATTTTTCAAGAATTTTTTGTTAGGGAATTCCCTGGTGTCCTTGTTGTTAGGATTCTGGACTATTACTGCTGTGACCCAGTTTCAGTCCCAAGTTGGGGAACTGAAATCCTGCAAGCTGTGTGGCACAGCGGGGGGGAAAAAAAGAGTTTTTTGTTAGAGACACATAGAAAAATTCTTCAGTGGCTTTATTTCTTTTGTCCCACTGAGAAGATAAATGAGATTCTTCATGTAAACTTTTATCAGCCAAATTTAAAGGATGACCAAAGGAGATGAAAAGTATCATTCAAATGTTAAAGCAATTGTTTCCAAGACAAGCCATGGTTTGGCTTATAGAATTTGCAAACGTAAATTTGTTAATGGGCAGAATCTAGTCCTAATGGTTTTTACTTACTAAGAGTATTGGGGAATGTTCCTAGTTGTCCTGTGACTTAAGTCTCCGTGTTCCCAATGCAAGGGGTCTGGGTTCGATCCTTGGTCTGGGAACTAAATCCCACATGCTGCAACTAAGAGTTCACATGGTGCAACTAAAGATCCCACATACCACGCCTAAGACCCAGTGCAGCCAAATAAATATACATAAATAAATATATATATATTTTAAAGTATCTGGATGTGGGTAAGCAGTCCTGGCTTAGCTGTGTCCATGGATCTATCTGCCCTTCTCATACTTCATATTTTACCTCCATCCTTGGCTCTTCAATTGTCTCTTGGTTATAGTGGCTGTATACTCACAGAATCACAGCCTTTAAATGCTCAAATAGGGAATCAAAACTTCTGAAGGGATCAGTGAAGATCTGTAAGAATACCTTAGAGCTTGGCCATCAGTCTTTAGTCATATAGAAAGGTGGAATGACATGAAGGGCAGCAGCAACCAGTAAGGAGAAAATAAGAAGTAGCCAAGTCGCTCAGCCACGTCCAACTCTTTGCAAACCCATGGACTACTCCAGGCCAGAATACTGGAGTGGGTAGCCTATCCCTTCTCCAGCAGATCTTCCCAACCCAGGAATCAAACTGGAATCTCCTATGTTGCAGGCGGATTCTCTACCAGCCGAGCTACCAGGGAACCCCTACATGATTTTAAGCTTTAATTTTCAGATTGAGACCTACAGAGAGAGGGGATAACATCACAGTTTATGAAGGTTGTCTGAACATAGTAGCAATTTTCTTTGTTCAGTTTGCACTTACCTACATACCGACATGGTAAACGATATAAGAACTGCTGATTCTTGACAAAGCGCAATATTATATAGCCAGTCACAGGAAGACCAGTTGGGCTGGAGGGAGAAGTGGACAGAGGTCATTTACATCTCATCTGTACTTCATTATTTTCCTCAGCAGTAGCTGGTGCTGGAACAGGAGGAGATCAAACTTATCGATCAGTAAAAGCCTTTCTTTGGTGATTTCAGCAGTATAGTTTTTAACTCCTTCTGATTCTTGAGTAGCTGTAGTGATGGAAGATGGTTTGGCACAATCTTCTTTTGCATCTTTCACATGAATTAATCCTGAGAATGACATTTTGGGTAGATCACACCAAGCAACATGCTCTAGGGCAATAGGTCCTTTAAAAATATATTTTAATATGACTTGTATAAACATTGTCAATGTGGAAAGCTTACAAATAGTTCTTATTAATTCAGGAATATAGCAAAAATTCAGTGTTAATATGAAAAATATTGATCAGTAATAGGGAGTTGTTTTAACACTATCTTCATAGAAACTCAAACACTACCAACATTATTATTGGCACAAAGGTAATTAAGCCGTGGTAACTTCAAAGCTGTAATCAGTTTAGCTAAATAAAACAACAACAATAATACCTCAGTTGAGGATTGCATCTTAATCCAGCCCTCTTTTTTGCTTCCAGCTTGCAAATAACCAGCATAAATCTGGAACTGTTATCTAACCTTATTCTGTGCAGTTCATCAGTCATGCCACTAAAATTGATTCTTGACCTCTGTACATCATTCTTTCCTTTGAAATTTCTCATGCTGTCTCTTCCTTTTATGCTTTAACTGAGAAAGTGTGTGTGACAAAATAGAGCTAATCACTTTTTAATTTTACAGTCCTTATTTGAATACCTAAGGTGTTTTAATCTTTAAGTATTTTTTATTATGTGTTTAAGTTATCTCATAAATTGTTTTGATATTTATATCTACTTCTCTAGATAACAAATTATTATTTCACCTATCAAGTAATCATATGAAATTCCTTTAAATTTCTTGTGTTTTGGACCAAATGTTTAATAAAAAATTCAATGTACACATAAAGAGAAAGATACCAGTTTAGAATGATTTGTGAAATATGGCAACCATAAAAATAAAGCTAATTTTAGCCAGTGCCTAAAAAAAAATGTGGTGAGCAAAAAAAAAAAAACCCAAAATTTATAAAAGTTGACATAAAAGCAGTGGTGGAATTGTCTTTCTTCAGGGCAAACCAGTGTTTATTTATAGCAGGTGTCATACCCCTGACACTTGTGAATGTGAAATGGTCTGGCGGAAAGCAAGCAGCACGGGGGTTTTAAGTTTTCAGCAGGACTGCTGTAATAGATAAATGAACCAACATTTTCACATTGCTGTAATCAGATTACTATAATCTGATTCTTTCATCAAAGTAAGTACCTAATTTTAACCACCTCAAGATAAGATAAATATTGAATGTCTTTCTTTCACTTTACTACCTGCCTTAACCTTCTAAAAACACTTTATACCTAAAGTTGGGTGTGACCAAAAATGGTAGGTAAATTGACCTTGGTTCCAACTAGAATGAATTTAAACCAGCAGTTTGGATAGTTGCAACTCTGCCACTTCAAAAATATAGTGACTTTTGTGTGTGTTTGTGTGTGTGTGTGTCTGCATGTTGTCCTCACCTGGACACTTCTTAGCTGTGATGGGATCATGCAAGCTGTGCTGTCAAGAGTACCCACTGCATGTGAGATTGGGTCCTATTTTACAACGGACTGTTTTGACTTCCCCAGAAATTGGAAAGCATTAAGTTATCTGTGTTTGAGTCTATCTTTCTCTGTGTTTTTTCAGCTTTTCCATTAGCCAGAAGAGATTACCTGTTCGGCATGTTGTTTGCCACCTAGGAGATAACATTTCTATTCCAAATACAGGTTTAACTTATGACCTAGAATTCATTATAATGCTCCCTCTCAAGTTATGGTACAAAGTAGCCAATTCTCAACAAGCAATTATTGTTCCATGGAATTGCTGCATGATTTCCAAGTACTTTTAAACATAATGAAATGAAATACGAAAATGCCTGGCTTATACTTAAAAGTGATGGAAGGGCCCTTACATGAAAAAGGGTCCCTTTGCCCCAATTTTTCTAGTGGTTTTTCTCTCCTGTTTATGTCCTCAACTCTTTAAAATCTGCTGTATGTTCCGTCCCTACTTCTCTTGACCCTGCACCATCATTCATCACATGTCTGTCCCACACATTTTCCATCTTATCTTCTTGTTTTTATAAGATGATGAAAGGTTTGCGAATAGAGCTATTACTATATTTTAGCCGGTTGTCAAGATACTGTGGTACATTTTTAGCTGGTGTTATGATACAGATGACAGACCATGGCATTAATTAGAGAGAGTGTCCAAAAACTAATAAACATAAGCAATCCAAAAAGCAGTTAGGCGAAGACATCAAACAAGATTTTACACACACACACACGTGTATATTACCATTTAGCTAACTGTTTACATTCATTTCATTAGTATGAAGTGATATTCATCACAGATATTCTTAAGTATTTGTTATTTTTTCTATTTTTCATATGTATTTATGAAAGTGATTGCTTGGGTATTATAAGCAATTGAATCCACTGACAGACAAGGTATCTAGATAATTATATCTAGATATAACGGCCAAAACAGTTCGTTATAAAATAGGACCCAATCTCACATGCAGTGGGCACTCTGACAGCACAGCCTACATGATCCCATCACAGCTTAGGTATCTAGAATCAGGTGTTAAAAAGAGGTTCAGTTCAGTTCAGTTGCTCAGTCGTGTCCAACTCTTTACGACCCCATGAATCGCAGCACACCAGGCCTCCCTGTCCATCAACAACTCCCAGAGTTCACCCAAACTCATATCCATCGAGTCGGTGATGCCATCCAGCCATCTCATCCTCTGTCATCCCCTTCTCCTCCTGCCCCCAATCCCTCCCAGCATCATAGTCTTTTCCAATGAGTAAAATGATGCTGAAGTTGAAGCCTCAATACTTTGTCCACCTGATTCAAAGAGCCAACTCTTTGGAAAAGACCCTGATGCTGGGAAAGATTGCCATCAAAAGGAGAAGAGGGCAGCAGAGAATGAGATGATTAGACAGCATCACCAGTTCAATGGACATGAGTTTGAGCAAACTCTGGGAGATAGTGAAGGACAGTGAAGCCTAGTGTGCTGCAGTCCATGGGGTCACAAAGAGTCAGACACAGGTTAGTGACTAAACAGAAATACCATCTATTATACATTTTATTTATCTTTAAGTTTAAAAAAAAAACAACAGAGTAGGCAGGAGTAATTTTATCAGTGACAGTCTTTTAGGTGAAATGTAGTTTAAATTTTAGAGGTTTTAAAAATTCCATGGCTAACATATTTTATAAAAGCAGAGATCTTTTTATTATGTTTATATTAATTTTGTATGTGGTCATTAGAAATGTTTGCAGGAATATCTCTACAGGAAACAAGTTTATATGGTTTTGAGAATTATTATAGATGGAGGCAACAGAAATGGAGAATTAAAAGAATTATTATGAGAAGTCAATATTGGTGATAATAGTGAAATTTAGAGAAAGGAGCAGTTGATTCAATGGCTGTAAATTATCACCTGTTTTGGTGATATAGGTGCATACACATTTAACCCATAACGATGAACTAAGAGTTGAGTAATGGCCTCAGAAACAGAGAAAGTACTTCAGAACCTAGACTCCATAGATTTTCGCAGTCTTTTCCTACCAAAATAAGCAGGAGACTTCCCTGGTAGCTCAGATGATAAAGAATCTGCCTGCAATGCAGAAGACCCAGGTTTGATCCCTGGATTGGGAAGATCCTCTGGAGAAGGAAATGGCCACCAATTCCAGTATTCTTCCCAGGAGAATTCCATGGACAGCAGGGAGCCTGGTGGGCTACAAAACCTGGTGGGTTGCAAAGAGTTAGATGTGACTGAGCGACTGACACACACAGTGATGATAAAAAGATGTAGGTTTAGAAGTTTCAGGGAATCATTTTTAGTTCATAGTAAAGAAACAAGATCCATACATAACCTTTTTCCTCTCTCCCCTCCTCCTTTCTGCCTTCTTCCTTTCCAGGCATCAGTGAACTGTTGAAACAGTGTTTGGGGAATATTTGGTATTCAGTTTTGAACCACATTTCTTGTGGTTGGGATTACGAGTTGCTTTCTTGGTTAAAGTTGTCAGTGGTAAACTCGGGTTTGTATGTAGCAGTGGTTCTCAAGTAGCTGCTCACTATCAACAGGAAGTTTTTCAAAAAGTATTGATGCCCAGGGTGTGCCTTCAAAGATTCTGATTTATTGGTCTGCAATAGGACCCAGGCATAGTTATTTTTTAAAAAGCTTCCAAGGTGGTCCTAGAATTGCTCATGTGCAAGTTAACTGTTAGATGACTGATAATAATAATGGTCAAATTATAAAATGGAAATGCAGCTTTACAATTGCTCTTTTTCCTTTTTCAGTTGTACAAATAATTATAAATTTTCTGGTGGTTATTTTAAAAAGAAACTATAAAGAACTTATGGAATTCTTATATGAAAGTTCCCCTTCACCTTACATCTACTCTCTTCAGATTTTAGATTGTATGCATCTAAAAATGCATACATTTACTTGTATATAGTGCTTTTGAAATATAAAGGAGATCATACCTTCTTTTATGTATTACTATTTGTGTTGCTTTTTTCACTTAATTTATCTTGGAGATCTTTCCATGTCCATACATAAAGATCTACCTTATTTTAAAAAATATTATTTTACTTCATTCCTTTTCATATCTGTAGAGTGTTTCTCAGTATATGGGCTTTAATTTCTTTTCATTTTCACATATCTAGCTCACTGTAACAGAGCAAAGATTCTGTAACCAGACTACCTGATTTTGACTATAAATATTTATTCTTATTGTCGATATTATTATCATTTTAATTTTTCAATTTTTTACCAGTATGGACAACACTGTAATATTTTGGTACCTAGATCAAATTCCTAGAGTTAGAGTTGCTGGCTTAGAGAGGATACATATTAATATTTTGAATTATGCTATCACATTTTCCTCCAAGAGCAATTTATATTTGCTTCAGCCAATAGAATCTCATTGCAGTTTGTATTTCAAGGCCTGAATACGTTGTGTATATCACAGTGCGATCGCATGGGCACTACCTTGGGAACTACTGCATGGGAACTGCAGTTCCAACTACAGTGATTGAAATTCATTTTCTTTATTTTGGCTGGAATTTCTTTGAGTTACTTTAATAGCTCTGATTATAGGTTATTAGCCTGAAGTTCCAACTTATGGTCTTAAACATATTAAGAAGAACAGAAAAATTATTTACTGATTTTTTTTTTTTTTTTAGACAAAAACTTTGGACAGTAGGAGTAGAAAATACAAGAGGAGTAGGAAAAAAAAAACTGGGCGTTGGCAGTCAAAAGTCTGGCCTGGATTAGTTGCTGCTTTTCATTTTGTAGATGGAAAGAGAAGCTCACTTCCCCACAGCACAGTGACAGAACAATAACCAAGTCTCAAGAAAAATCGACTTCAAATCTGTGTGTTTGTGGCTGTTTTAAATTCAGGACCGTGTATTTTTTAGATTACATGTGATAACATTTACATCAATATTGTTGGGGATAATGTTTTTATATAATGAAAATACAAGTGAAATGTATTATTTCCAGTTAAAATTTCCTTCCCTGTATACTCTCTGAGACTACACTGTTTTACTTTTTTAATAAAGAGCAGTAAGCTGTGAGTTTTTAAAGTAATTTTCATTCATCTATTTATTTTGGCTGTGCTGGGCCCTCACTGCTACACTGGCTTCTCTCTCGTGCTCAGGCTTCTCATTGCGATGGCTTCTCTTGTTGTGGAGCGTGGGCTCTAGAGCACGCAGACTTCGCCTGTGGCATGTGGGCTCAGTAGCTGCAGCTCCCAGGCTCCAGAGCACAGACTCAATAGCTGTGGCGCATGGGTCCAGCTGCTCTGTGTCACGTGGGATCCTCCCAGACCAGGGACCACACCCATGTCTTCTGTATTGGCAGGCCAATACTTTACCACTGAATCATCAGGGCAGCCCTGATACAATGATGTTATTGTAGTACCTATTTCGTGGGGTTCAGGGGAGAATTCAGTTTTATTTTACATATTCAAAACCTTTTGCACAGTGTCTGGAATGTAGTAAGCTCTTAATAAATCGAACTTCAGTATTCCTGTAATTATCATTTTAACTCTTTTTAACAGTATGTTCAGCCTTGTTGTGACAGATGCAGTCTGCCCACCCCTATACCTTCTGAGGGTAAGAGAGGCAGATTCATAGGCCAGAAGACCCCATTTTGTTTGAAAGTTTCCCAACAACCTAAATTCACAACTGGGTATAGCTTATTCACTCCATAGGACCCTCCCAAAATACCAAGGGGAGAGTTAGAAAACGTTGATGAACCACATTTCCTGGCTTTTCTTTACCCCTCTGGACTTCCACTTTGAAATTTGATTGATCTTTTCTTTCATCTCTCTCTTCCAGGGATTTTTATGTACTCCTTTCCTGTATTTATCCCTCCTTCCTGCCCTATTGCCCGCACTTTTCCCACTTTGTTCTCTTTCACTGAGACTGCCTTACATAGGTTCTCTCAACATTTCCTTCCTCTTTAGAAGCCTACAGATCACCGTGTCCTTATCTTCTTTTTCTCTTAATATTCATTTATTTGGCTGCACCTGGTCTTAGTTGTAGTACATGAGACCTTCAGTTGCCGCATGTGAACTCTTATTTGCAGCATGTGGGGTCTAGTTCCCTGACCAGGTATCCAACCCGGACCCCCTGCACTGGGAACGTGGAATCTTAGCCACTGGATCGCTAGGGAAGTGCCTGTATCATTATCCTTAATGCCTCCCTCTTAGCTCTCAGAATATAAGTTTCTATGTATCTTCTTAAGACTTTCAAATATTTAGAAGCACCTTCATTGTTTTGTTTTGTTTTGTTTTCTGTTACATTTTTAGACAAACAAAACTGGATTTCTGTCTATATAGTGTCACTCCTCGTTTTTTAAAATCACTTTTGGGACTTGTTTTAATGCTCGCATCATAACATAAAATTCATTCAAATTAAACTGATTTGGAGGGGTTGCGAGAGTGAACAAAAGAGACTGGTACCATGCAGAGCTTTGTATAGAGAATGTGGTGTGATATTATTTGTGAGCTGTTCCATTTTGGTGTCAGTCCCTAGGGAAGGAAGCGGTTTCCTAATGGGGTGTGATCTGCACTCTTAGGAAGAGTGATTGGCGTTGAATGATTAAATAGAAGAGGAGAATACATACCACTCCTCCCCTTTAAAGCTAAGCACATATATACTGAATGCATGTCTTTTCATCATGGAAGGCAGTCTGGCCTAATCATAGAACAAATCTGAAAAGCTAAGGGAGTGAATTAACTATGCAGATCAAAATGCAAGGAAACCAAAATGATGCAGTGTCCTTAAAAGTAACTTTCAGAACCCAAATAAATGTAGTGGTAAATGTACATGTGGAATATAATGGAAGACCCCATTTGAGAAAAAATGAAATCCTGACATGAGGCCCTTGGTAAATGAGCGGGCAAGTGGCTCCCTGAATTGGATAACAGTGTGCATTCCACAGTGACTGATGAAATTGATGTGTCCGTGGGAGAGCAGCTCTATTACTCAGCCTTTAACCTATTTTCTCTCTCTTCAGAAATGAGCTCCTCAGTGGGTGTTATCCTCAAGGAAGTGAGTTTAATTCAAAAGGAGGTATTTTATAGATGGGCAAATTTAAGAATTCACTTTGCACTTATAGGAGAGAAGTATGTGGAAAAGCATTATTATAAGTAATGGGCTTATACTTCTCAAAGATGCCATTTTAGAATATATTTGGGGACCCTGAATTTGAAGCATTAGTGAGTAATTTTTATTGTTTAATTTTGCATTATCTCTGAGGAATTACCACCAAAACAATATTGAATCTACTTTGTAATATTTCATTAATTTGTTATATTAAAGTATAATAATAAATAATTTAATCCTAAAAGTGATTTTTTTCCCTTTAATTTTTGAAAATATGATACTGTTGTTTCCTGACAAGTATTTGTCAATTACTGAAAAAAAATAAAAGCCCATCTTGTGATTCCGTTATTCTAAAATTTACAAGGTAATATTGATAAATGGAGAAGCAGGATGTTCATTATCCCAGTTTTTGCTACATTAAAAAAACCAAACTCACTCTATAGCTTATTTTAGAAGATAAAATATATATTCCTAAATATGATTAGAATGATCAGTTTAGTGAGATTTTTCGTTTCTGTGCTACTTCTCTCCTTTCAGTAAGTGCCTCAGCATTTTTCCACTCATGAACCTTGTCAGTAAATTCCCTAGCACTAACTTGATAAAAGGTGAAAGAATACTGTTGCATGTCCTTTTAGCAAACATGTATCATCAAAAAATATTGCTTGATAACATCCTCCCTGAAGAATTAACTAAGTAATAAATTTCCTTTTTGTCCATAGACATATATTGTTCACTCATCGATTCTTGAGTTTGATAAAATATATTTCTAGGATATAGTATGTGAAGACTCATAATCTGAGATTTAGCTTATGTGATTAATTTCATCATCATCATTAGAGTCTAGAGTATTACTGTCTTTTTGTATTTTTTTTCCATCTAACAGTTTCAAAATGTCTTGTCAGTTTTTTTCTCTTTGCTATTATTCAGAAAACAAAAATTTTTGAATTCTTAACTGTGTTCAATAAAGAGAAGAAAAGACAACAAAAGTCCTGTCTCCTGATGTCTTTTATACCTTCTGGAAAGATAAGACAGTAGTTTGGGCAGTGTAATAACAAGGATGATGAAATAGCCATTATTTATTTCATTATTTTATCATCCCTCTAGATGATCACATCATTTTTCAATTTTCTTATTTTTTTCTATGAAAGCCTTAAATTCAATATGGTTCTTTGCCAATTATCAGAAAATTGTTTAATTGTGTAATTAATATATTATTCAGGAGGTAGAATAGAATAATGTTAAACAGATTTTCTCTGCCAACAGCTTTGGATGCACTAGGATTGCATGGGGCAATTGAGTGATAATTATTATATAATTTCATTATTAATAATTGATGATTATGGTGTAATCTCAATTCGAGAGATTCTTGGAATTGAGATTATATAATTGATATGGTAATGAAATTAGAGAAGATAGAGACTGTTGATGCTTCTGGTCTCAGGAGTTTCCCCAGCATGGACTGGCTCATTTCAATAAGGCTTTTATGAGCAAACTAGTCTCCCTCATCCTTTTTTCACTTCCCACCATCCACCTTCCTAATTCCAACTCTAGATGAATTTGCGTCCTTTCTACCTCCATTGCCCACTACAGGACTGGCAGATATTTCTTGAAGAAAGTCTTAAAATCAGACTGAGTTTCGCATTATGAAAGTAGAGAGACACCAAGATCATAAAGTTGGAAGAGAATCTAGAGGTGTCAAGTCCTAGCACCGTCTTGCAAGTGAGATGGAGAGTTAGTGAATAGTAGAACTAAAAACGAGTAGAAGTTTCCTGACTTTTGTCTCAAATGAGTTTCTGTCCCAGTGAATTAAGTAGCAAAGTTATGTAAACTAAGAAAGTGTTAAGGTGGCATAAAGTCCTCTAAGGGAAACATTCTAAGCCCCATCCCCACCTCAGTTTATTGAACTGTAGTCAACAAGTAAAACTATAAGATTTTTAAAGTGTACATTGTGATTATTTGATATATATGTGTGTTTTGAAAGAATTCCTCCCATCTAGTTAATTAACAGGTGTTCCAGGTGGCTTAGTGCTAAAGACTCTGCCTGCCAATGCATGATATGTGTGTTCAGTCCTTGGGTTGAGAAGATCCCCTGGGAAAGGAAATGGCATACCAGCTCCAGTATTCTTGCCTGGGAAAGGGCATAGAGAGAGGAGCCTGATGAGCTATATATGTATAGTCCATGGGGTCCTAAAGAGTCAGACATGAACAGTTACAATAACAACAGTCCTACATATACTTCCCAGTAGGTTAATAGTAGCTTGTTTGGGAAATACTTGGTAATGTAAGTTACTAACTTTCTAGTCTCATACACACTAGCTGGCTAGTTAATTATAACTAACTCTTTTGTCATGATCTTAAGCTGATTCCCAGAGTTACTACCTATTTTGCTTTGATTTTGTAAAATGACCTATTGTGTGCATTTCATGATGAGAATTAATGGAATCATAAATGTATTTGGAAAATAAATTTAGAATAGAAAAACCCTTGAAACATTTCATTTGTAGACAAACAAATTTTGTATTACGTAACTAAGTAGATTAAAAACTTTCACAAATATAAAAATATATATTTTCTCTTGATGTTTTATTGTTTTTAATATGAAATTTTAAAAGAAAATCTGATTGAAATATATCTTCCAAATAACTTTTAGAATCTTAGTCAAAATTTCAAACATAGTACAAGCTCTGCCCCCAGTGTGCATTCATTTATTAATTAAAGGTGGATTTATATTTATCTCAATTTAGAATTTACCCTGAAGGAAAACTTAATTTCTTACAGAAAGTTTTTCCTGTTCCTGAACTAGCATCAACCTTTATTAATCTGACATAGATATCTATCTAGAAGCTTTCTTTTATAGCACTCTTCTGAATCACTTTATGTTTTGCTCTAATATTACTTGGTAATTTCCCAGATATTCACCATAGGTGTCTGACTTTTTATTTATCAAATTTCACTGCACCTCATTTGTGCAAAAGGAAGAAAATTCCTCCAGTTCAACTAATTTCCATAGCCAAAATAATTAACACCCAAAGAAATGTTAAACTCAAATTTTAGTTTGCTCTATAATTTTTCCATTTGTTGATTGAATTGGTGTTACATTTTAAGTCAACTGCTGGGTTTTAAAACTTTTTTTCAAGCTAGCTGGTTGTTTTCTGTTGAACGCGGCTGCCCTCTAATGGACTAAACTTCCTTTACAGTAACCTGACTCAAATCTCAAGGAGTCATTTATCTGTGGAAGTGATTAGTCTTGCATGCTTTCAGACTGTGGTTTTTCATTGATTTTTGTGTTTAGTACAACACGGTTGTGTGTGTGTGTGTGTGTGTGTGTGTGTGAAGAAGGCATACTGAAATCAGCCGATCTCTTTGACAGTCTTTATATTTTAGCATATTTTTGATTTCTGACATATGTGTGTGTGTGTGTGTGTGTGTGTGTGTGTGTGTGAAGAAGGCATACTGAAATCAGCCGATCTCTTTGACAGTCTTTATATTTTAGCATATTTTTGATTTCTGACATACTTTATGATATACCTGCTCCTACTTAAGATGTTTTTCATTGTTCTTGCTGCAGATGCTACAACTGTGGTGGCCTTGATCATCATGCTAAGGAATGCAGTCTACCTCCTCAGCCAAAGAAGTGCCATTGCTGTCAGAGCATCACGCACATGGTGGCGAACTGCCCCCACAAAACTTCGGTGCAGCCGCCAGCCAGTTCTCAGGGAAGACAGGAAGCGGAGCCCCAGCCGTGCACGTCGTCGTTCCCTCGGGAGGTGGGGGGAGGGCACGGCTGTTCATCATTTCAGGAGGCGAGGTCCGAGCCCTCAGAGTGGCCAGGCAGGTCCCCTCAAGAAGCTTCCTCCACCAAGTCGTCTGCAACACCGGAAGAGCAAAGCAAAAAGGGGCCTTCCGTTCAAAAAAGGAAAAAGACATAACCCTTCCTTAACGTATCATTTTCTCTCCCCGGTTGGGAAGTCTACCTCATGCAAATTCAGGGGAACAGTATTTCACATACAGCAGCTGACCTGGGATTTTTAACTACTGTTGAGGAACTGTGAATATTTTTAAACAGACAAATCACTCTAAGCAAATTACCTTGGAGCAGGGTGTCATGTGTTATGTGACTCAGAGAATGAGATGCTGTTATCTGTATGTACACGTGTGAGAGGGAGTGAGCCTGAGTCTGTGTGTGTGTGTAGGAGGATTTTCTTTAGAATGTAGACATGTATATAAAGAGGGCTTGTCTTTATATATGTGTGTATGGAGATACAAGCACACACCCTCCCTCACAGAATTGGACATCCGCAAGAATTGAAAACCCTCAGTGAAGCATTTTTAGATGGCTTTGAAAATAACCCTTGGAGTTTTTCTTGAAATACCATTCCCTTTATATTACATTAGAGAAAAAAAAGACTGTTACCTTTTATGTGAACCAAAGGATATACTTCAGATCTCAGAGCTGCCAGTCATATGGTACTAAAGGTTTTTAAAACAGCAGTCCTCCCGAATTTGGGATTGCCTCTTTTTCTTGGTATCTGTACAGTGTATCCCCCCACCCAACCCCTTTTCAAGGCAGAACCTTAACTCCAGATGCCTCCGACTGCCGTTTAAGCTTTTTTGAATCTGGGATACAAACCAGAAAAGACAATGAATGTGTAATCTCTGTGCCGATATTTCAGCGTTTTCAATTCCAATGTTTTGATTGTAAATTAGATGCCTGTTCAGAGAAATGAAGGGGGAGGGCAATGTATAAATGTAGTGATGTGATTGTTTTCAATGGTATTTTGATACCAGCTCATTGTAATCTCTTAACCGTTGTGAGGTTTTTGAGGGACTGTGGCGACAGCAGCTCCCCTTGACTAAGTCAGTCCTTCCAACCATCACTTCAAGCAGGGGCCTCCTTGTTTACTACTGAAGACCTTGGAGGAAAACTCCAGTCATTGGGTGTATGTTTTTGGTGGCTGTTTTTATTCCCCCTGGAGAGTTACCTAACTTGTTTCTAAAACAAACACGCAAAACAGCACAGTAAAATGCCAGGGTTGAGAATGAATATTGAGTGGATGCTCATAATTGCCCATGATGTATGACCTTGAATAACATGAAAAAGCATCATGTTTGGTGGCAGGCAACTAGAGTGACGAGCCTGGGGAGAAAGGTTCCCAAATNTGTGTGTGTGTGTGTGTGTGTGTGTGTGTGAAGAAGGCATACTGAAATCAGCCGATCTCTTTGACAGTCTTTATATTTTAGCATATTTTTGATTTCTGACATACTTTATGATATACCTGCTCCTACTTAAGATGTTTTTCATTGTTCTTGCTGCAGATGCTACAACTGTGGTGGCCTTGATCATCATGCTAAGGAATGCAGTCTACCTCCTCAGCCAAAGAAGTGCCATTGCTGTCAGAGCATCACGCACATGGTGGCGAACTGCCCCCACAAAACTTCGGTGCAGCCGCCAGCCAGTTCTCAGGGAAGACAGGAAGCGGAGCCCCAGCCGTGCACGTCGTCGTTCCCTCGGGAGGTGGGGGGAGGGCACGGCTGTTCATCATTTCAGGAGGCGAGGTCCGAGCCCTCAGAGTGGCCAGGCAGGTCCCCTCAAGAAGCTTCCTCCACCAAGTCGTCTGCAACACCGGAAGAGCAAAGCAAAAAGGGGCCTTCCGTTCAAAAAAGGAAAAAGACATAACCCTTCCTTAACGTATCATTTTCTCTCCCCGGTTGGGAAGTCTACCTCATGCAAATTCAGGGGAACAGTATTTCACATACAGCAGCTGACCTGGGATTTTTAACTACTGTTGAGGAACTGTGAATATTTTTAAACAGACAAATCACTCTAAGCAAATTACCTTGGAGCAGGGTGTCATGTGTTATGTGACTCAGAGAATGAGATGCTGTTATCTGTATGTACACGTGTGAGAGGGAGTGAGCCTGAGTCTGTGTGTGTGTGTAGGAGGATTTTCTTTAGAATGTAGACATGTATATAAAGAGGGCTTGTCTTTATATATGTGTGTATGGAGATACAAGCACACACCCTCCCTCACAGAATTGGACATCCGCAAGAATTGAAAACCCTCAGTGAAGCATTTTTAGATGGCTTTGAAAATAACCCTTGGAGTTTTTCTTGAAATACCATTCCCTTTATATTACATTAGAGAAAAAAAAGACTGTTACCTTTTATGTGAACCAAAGGATATACTTCAGATCTCAGAGCTGCCAGTCATATGGTACTAAAGGTTTTTAAAACAGCAGTCCTCCCGAATTTGGGATTGCCTCTTTTTCTTGGTATCTGTACAGTGTATCCCCCCACCCAACCCCTTTTCAAGGCAGAACCTTAACTCCAGATGCCTCCGACTGCCGTTTAAGCTTTTTTGAATCTGGGATACAAACCAGAAAAGACAATGAATGTGTAATCTCTGTGCCGATATTTCAGTGTTTTCAATTCCAATGTTTTGATTGTAAATTAGATGCCTGTTCAGAGAAATGAAGGGGGAGGGCAATGTATAAATGTAGTGATGTGATTGTTTTCAATGGTATTTTGATACCAGCTCATTGTAATCTCTTAACCGTTGTGAGGTTTTTGAGGGACTGTGGCGACAGCAGCTCCCCTTGACTAAGTCAGTCCTTCCAACCATCACTTCAAGCAGGGGCCTCCTTGTTTACTACTGAAGACCTTGGAGGAAAACTCCAGTCATTGGGTGTATGTTTTTGGTGGCTGTTTTTATTCCCCCTGGAGAGTTACCTAACTTGTTTCTAAAACAAACACGCAAAACAGCACAGTAAAATGCCAGGGTTGAGAATGAATATTGAGTGGATGCTCATAATTGCCCATGATGTATGACCTTGAATAACATGAAAAAGCATCATGTTTGGTGGCAGGCAACTAGAGTGACGAGCCTGGGGAGAAAGGTTCCCAAACCTCTCCTACCAGAGAGCGGAGTGTTTTATATACAATATAGTTGATCTTACGAGAATTCCTTCATGACTGTTACTGAAGGGACGAATAGAGGAGATTCAGGATGAGCATTCAGTGATGGAGACAGAGACAGCAGTGTCAATGGCTAGGGCTATTGATCCCTTCAGCTTCCAGTCATGAAAAACACTTATTTTGCTGTCATCTTGGTTCTAGATCTTATGGATGAATTTTGGGACCATCTCCAAGAAGGTACCAATTAGTAGTAAGGCTTAACATTGGCAGTAAATAGAGTCTTGTATGAGCCTGTTGGTGTAAGCTCAGATAATCAGAAACAGAAAATAGCATGATTCAAATGAGACACATTCTGCTGAACAGTTTCTGCTCCCTCCCAACTTGTCCTGCCGAGGGAGACTTGTTGTACGGTTTTGCCCCCGTTTCAGCAAGCAAGCCACGTGGAAGGAGAGCAAGCGAGCCTGGGGCTGGGCCACCAGCCCATCCCAACTCAGCTTGAGTTGACAGTGTTTGTGAGAGTCTCCATGGGATGTACTGAAATCTCAGTATGCTGTGATGCAAAGCTTACCTTTGACGATATTGAATGTGATAAATAGCTATAGAGAAGTACTTCCTTGCCTTATGTGAGGAGTGTAAGCTTATTTAAATTATGTAGACAAATCAAAGTGGCATTGCTTAATTTTTAGCAGGTATAATAAGCAGGTTAACAGTAAAAATGCAAAATGTAATAAGTCACTTTGAAAATTCAAACCAAAGTTCCTTGACCTTATTAGAAATAGGAAATTATGGACTTGAGAATTGGACATTCCCTGTTTACATATAAAAAGTTCAGAGCTGAGATCACGATTAAAAAAAAGAAACATTTTATAACTGTGGACCTTATGGGTGCAATGTGAAATCACTTTTCAGCATCTCACCAGACTGAACTAAGCACATACCAAACCTATCTTTGATGAAAAGTTGGAGTTTATTTTTTATATAAGAATATTATCACTATTACATAAACATACTCAGGACAAAGAACTTCGCTCAGGGAACATACCGTATAATAATTGTTGTTTCTTTACAGATAGTCTACAGTCCTGCTTACTCAAAACAAACCAAATAACTTAGACCTTTATGTAAGTATTATGTACTGATGTTAGTAATAACTACCTCTGAGTTTTACATAGATCAAAATGTCCAAATATCAATTATCAGCTCTCCTTTTTTAATTTCATGTGAAAAGTACTCAAGGAGACTTCCTCCACTCCTTTCAGATGTGAATATCACTGACATAAGCAGTGTCCATTTACATGGGTGAAATATTCTGTTTACAACAAAAGGCTACCTCATAGTTGATGCATAGCACACCTTTATGCTGCTCCAGCCTTACAGTGGCTGATAATTCTCTGGTACAGAATCTTTTTATCTAGAGTATAGATAGCAATTCATAACTGCATGTTTCTGACAAACACTTGTGAATAATGAAGCATCTCATCTAGTTAACGAAGTCTCGGAGCATTTCCTTCAAGTGACCATGTGTTTAAAGACATAGACTCTTCTACTGAAGCAAAAGAGAGCACGTAAGTCAATCTTCTCAATAGCTGCTTTGCCCAGAGGTCGGTAGTGGGAAGAAGTCAGGAAGTGAAGTTGCTTGTATGAGTGTAGTGTGTGCTGGGCAAAAGTATCAAAGATGCCAATCTCCTTCGTTTGTGTCTGTGCTGCGCTGAGGCCAAGTGATTGCAGCATTGTTGTCCAGGCACATAATTAACAGCACTGGCTGCCAAGGAGTGAACATACAGTGGACGTGCAATGCCCTTTCTAGCTACTGAGGGGTAGGATCTGTGTGAAGCATCAGTTTACTGGAGTTGCTAATGGGTTGGGCAGGAGGTCTGTGAAATAGTTCCCCTTTGACCTCTCCCCACCCACGTCAACACAAATGTAATTCCTAGGAAAAGATGCACGACCGGTCTCCTAGCCCTGTGAGCTATCATTGCTACGTGGCAGATTATAGTAGAAACATTTTTATACTTGCATTTTTTGTCTTTACTAGAAGACTTTGGATGTATTTTTACAGTTGAAAGATTTAGAAAGATTTTTACCTGCTTATAACTTGGAAATTTGGCGTGCAATGTATGGGAAAAGATCGAGAAACATCATGTTATTAGCATTGGTCCATCTACAAATAAATATAAAGGTGTTTCTATTGCCGATATATATTTTTTTTGGCCCAGTTTTATTTTGCACCAAAGTGGCCCCAAGTTACTGCTAGTTGTATGTAGTTTGTGAATAGGAGCCCATAAGTGTTAATAGACTTTGTAACTTTCACTGTAAGATGAGTTATACAGGACATGGAAAATCTCATTAAGTCTTAAAGATAATTTAAATTAATTTATCTGTTTTCTCTAAGAAATGTTTATCATAAAATATATATGTGTATTTCCCCTTTGGTTATAAAATTTGGGAAAGTGTGTACACGTGCAGCTGCACGGACTTTAATTTTCTAGATGTCTTAATGAGATTTATTTGTTTTAGGGAAGAACAACTTGTTACAAGCATCAAATTCTGTCTTACATCGCTGTCAACAGCCTCTTTCAGATGTGGTGGTTGTGTGATCTGTGTCATAGTTCAGTTAGAGTGAGAGGTTGGCCTCTGAATCATTGTTAAATTGTCTGTTTGGAGCAAAGCTGCAAAGTTATGGTCAAGTACTGTACAGTGAGAAACTATTGCAACACTGAATATATCTGTGGCTTCACATGTGTGAGAGTTAACCAGCTTGAAAATGATGGTGTTGACTACCTCTTGAATTACTTACAGCTACCAACCACTGGCACCCACCACCAGCTGGCTTTAATTAGTATGTATTGCTTTTTTGGTATTAACAACTTTAACCACAATAGAGACCAAAGTGAACACTGATTTCTATATGACTTTAATATGGTGTTTTATCTAGTGTTTTACAATTATCCTGTGTAGTCTTTAGATGACCTCATTGTCCATTTTGGCTCATGTTGTTTACAAGTGAAAATAAAAAAAACACTTGAACTGTATGTTTTTAAAGGACAAAAAAGGAATAGATGGTCGGAATGGCGTTTCACTTGTGTACAGTCATCTCGATGGACTACAAGTACTGTTTGCCTTTCTGCAGACCGTGGATTTTATATTATCATCTCATGCCTAGTGTCTTATTCTGTCAATTATGGATATTTTGAGGTTTAAAGAAATTACTTGATTAAAAATAAAACATATAACGTTGGCATTTATGATGAGTGTTGGAGAGTTTTCATGATTTGTGTGATGGCTAAATTTAATAATGGGTAAAAAGGCTACTTAGTATTTACACCAAAATGAGTCTCAATTAAATAGTTTTAACACATCCTCAAGTCGCAGTGATTTTAAATGTAAAACTTAGTTGTGACAGTACAGATGGCGAATAAATTCCACTTGAATGAAGGAGAAAAGGTGGGTCCTGTCCTCATTAGGAATCATCCTGTATCAACCAGCATGGACTGTGCAAGCTTGGTAGTCAAGACATACTTCCCGGGGTCAGGAAAAGTAGCCTGGAGCAAAAGTGTTCACACCCTTTTGGAGAAACCATTTTAGAATTTTCCTGCAATTTTTCCCCAAGGATTTAAGTATTTGAAAAGAACAGTCAAGGACATGTGACACCAGTACCAAATATCTAACCTATGAATGTAGATTTGATATACTCTGCAGCCAACTTTATAAGACTGCTGAGTTCTATAAATTGACCAGCCTTACCATCACACAGATCTTCATTTCCAGTCTATACGTGGATGATTCACTTTTTTCCCCCCTGTGGTCTACTGAACTCTTTTTACCTTTTAATTATGGTAAAAAGCAAAAAACATAACATCATTTATCATCTTAACCATTTTTAAGTGTACAGTTCAGCAGTGTGTAGTACGTTCACCTCATGCAACAGTGAGTGATGTGAAGGGCTTGATCATGAATGCTCATGAGAAGCTTACTAAGTAAACATTTCAACATGTTTACTTTCATTGATTATTTAAAATAGTAGCTTTTTGTTAAAAAGTAGTGCTGTACTTTACTGCCAAAAATATGGAGAACTTTGAAAGAAAATTGTATATAATCCCATCACCTGCATTTTATTCTAAATTTAAATTTTATTAATTTCCAATAAGGACAACCTTTTAAACACATAATCTTATCACCTATAAATAACCATTAACATTCTTCATTGTCTTTTTTTCAATAAATTACAGGTATTTTAACATAAAATTAGATTATATATGGTTTGCAACTTTAACATCTTTATTGGTTGTCATATCAGTAAAAATTGTTCAAAATCAACATTTTTGATAAGTGCAGGTGTGGTTTGAGGGGGTGAGATTCAGTGGGCAGGAAGATGGGCTTGGTTTGGGAGGCTGAAAAAAGAATCTGGGACAGAAGAAATAGCATAAACAACAAGTCGGAATCCAATCAAAACAGTACATGTTTAATCAACAGTAAAGAGATGAATTTGGTGGAATGAAGTTTTATTTTTAAGTATTTATTTGGGTGCACTGAGTGTTAGTTGTGGGATGTGGGATCTAGTTCCCTGACCAGAGATCAAACCCTGGGTCCCTGCGTTGGAAGGGCAGAGTCTTAGCCACTAAAACACTGGAGAAATCCCAAACAGCATTTTAAAAAGCAACATTTTGAATGTAGGGGAGGGCCACTGATGCAGCCAGGAATGTGAAGGGTGTCTGAGTTTGCAAAGGGAAAAGCGTGAGAGGTGAGCACGTTTGCCCCAGGCTTTTCCCCTGTGGTCACTTCCCAGGTCTTGGAGGTGACACAGGGTGGCATACCACACCAGAGGTGGCAGTCTCAGCTGAGGAAACAAAANATGACTGAGTGACTGAACTGAACTGAACTGAACCCTTAAGCTTGGGAAAAGTGGAATCAGAAGAGCATATAAGGTGATTGTAGGGACTGAAAGAGTGACTACTTATGGCAGACAGACCCAAAATATTTGGGGCTTGGAAATTTGAGACATAATGTTTGAGATGATCCTGTGCTAAGACATGACAGGTGAGTTACTATGTCGGGAATAACATGTTGATACCTTTCAGCATAGCTAATTTCTTAGCCAAGTCTTGTCTACCTAATAGCTTCCCTGGTGGCTCAGACGGTAAAGAATTTGCCTGCAATACAGGAGACCCAGATTCAATCAGGTCACAAAAGCCATCTCTTAAAGTATGAGTGTACTCATTTTGGTACAAGTAAAAAATACTGTTTTATGTTTAACATCTTGGAGAAGAAAAAAAGGCATGGAAGGGGACATTACACGGCAACTGTCTTTAGATATGTGACAGGCTATTGTGTGAAAGGCAGCTAGTTTATTCTGTCCCACAACTGGATCCAAGGAGTAGAAGTTAAAAAATATATCGATATATCTATACACAAAACTTTCCAAAGTTGGACTGGGCTTGCCGAGGAGGTGTGGATTTCCCATCATGGAAAGAACTCAAACATCAAACATAGTAGGATGATTCCTGGTGGGAATTAGTGTAAAAGAACTCAAGCGTGGATAATTAAACTACGAGACCTCAGATTTCTAGTGTTACCAGTCCGTCTTTTTCCTTTCCCACAGGCCAAAGTCCTTGCTCCACCCCTGACATTTCTTTGTCAGCATTTCCCCTCTGCTTATCCTGTGAGTTTTATGCTTAACCCTTAGATTTTTCCTTTCTACACTGACTGCTCCAGGGAGACCAGCCAGGCCCACCAAGTTCCAGTATTGCTCCTAGACTTGTGACTTTAAAACATTTGTCTCCAAACCAGCCGCTACCCTTCCAATAGCAAGAAGCCTCAGCCAGTTCTTACTGGTTCCTACACATCACCATCTCCAAATTAGCATCTCTTCCCAAAGATGCCATTCCATCAATATCTCATTCTCTTGGCTTGCCTTTGCTTTTGAGCCTTTGGGTACTTTGAATTCTAAATTCTAATTGTTTTCAAGATGCCAATACTTTTTCTCCCTTAGTGGTTTTTCCTTTCTCTCAAAAAAATTATTTTCCTTCTTCTCATCCACACTGCCATTGCTCTGGTAGTTTTGAATTGTCAACAGATACACAAACTGGCTTTAAGACTTTGCTCCTTCCAAATCATTCTTCTTAAAACTATTTTATTTATGTATTTATTTAGCTGCACCAGGTTGTATTTGCAGCATGTGAGATCTGATTTCCTTACCAGGGATTGAACACAGGCCCCCTCTATTGGGAGTGTGGGGTCTTAGCTGCTGGATCATTAGCGATATCCCCAAATCATTCTTTAAACATGCAGTTAGTTATTCAGATGTTCTTAAAATAATGCCAGTCTTCAAGAACCCTATCATCAACGAAATAAAATCCAAATTATCCAAATCACCTGGTTTTCAGCTAACCCTCTGGAATTTGGATTTTCCTTACCCATTCTACTGTATCTTTTAATCCCTAAAACACAGACATAGCAGCATGCTACAGAATTTACTTGTAGGATAGCTGAGAAACTTTGAGTTTTGATACAAATTAGTTACCACTGTGCCAAGATCTTGATTCCTCAGTCTAGAGGGCAGTTTCAGGGTCCTGGGTGTGTGGTCTATTAATCCCAGTTAATTCCCAAGTTTTGTGTTTTGCATGTGTCATGACCTGGAAAATGTTGGGGAAAATGATGTAGTTGTTAACAGTAGCATCAGTTTTGCTGGTCATGTCTGTTAAATCACTTAATCTCTGGTGCTTTCAAGTTCTTCACCAATAAAATAGGAAAATAGGACTGTCTACTTCCTAGGGTTGTTTATAAGAATAAGTTAATTAAGTGTTGATAAAGATCAAATATATATATATATATATTTTTTTTTTTTTCAATTCATGCTTAGGTGTTTATTTCCTCAGCCTATTGCCTTCTGAGACTCTTTTTCTCTGGGGATTTTCTCAAAAGTGATCTCAGCCCCGTGAGACCCTCTTACTTCATCTAAATTTAAGCTGCCTTTAAGACTCCCATCCTTCCTGAAATAGACTCCAGATCTTCTTTGCTTACGAGTTTTGAGGTATCATTATTCTTAATACAGATNTTTTTCTCTGGGGATTTTCTCAAAAGTGATCTCAGCCCCGTGAGACCCTCTTACTTCATCTAAATTTAAGCTGCCTTTAAGACTCCCATCCTTCCTGAAATAGACTCCAGATCTTCTTTGCTTACGAGTTTTGAGGTATCATTATTCTTAATACAGATTCGGTGTTTGCTGTTTGTTTTGTCGTCTATGCAAGTTCTGCTATTATAAGCTGAGTAAATTCCTGTATATTAATTTTGAGGAGCAGGATCTTCTTTATATGGAAAGAATAGCAGGATATTAATAGCAATTTAAATGATGAGAGTGTTAAAAAGTCAAGGTAAAGATGGTCCACAAGTGGACCAGGGATACTATACTTTAAACCATTGTTTAAACATGTAGAGACCAAAAGAGACAGCCTAGTTTAGTGGGATGATTTAGTAATTCTCAGATGTCACCAACTACCAGTGTTCTGTTTATGTTTCGGGAAAGCTCGCTTATAATGAAAGTGAGAACTGTATGACCCTTACACATACCATGTGATCTTCATTTGCATTTGAGGAAATAAGCTGAGATGTACCAATTTTACACCCTATCCGAGCATTGGAGGAAGTCAAGCAAATTGATCTTCTGTAGAAAGGAGAAGTAACTCTTATTCAAAAAGCAGAGAGGAAGAAGGACAGTATTTAGTATTATTCTTACCAAAAGCTGTTTCCAGCAACTCTAACTGATATGGAGCCAAAATATATTTTGGAGTTAAAAGAAAAAAGCCTTGCAAATCAGATTTATAAGATTTCCCCACAGAGGTGAAGTATTATAAGCTACCATTCAGTCTGAGATTTAAAATATTTTGTAAATTTTAATTAAAAATACAGCTATGACAGAAAAAATATGTTATAGAGAGATGATACAATTTTTTTAATCATAAGTTTCGTCATTCTGAATCTTCAGACAATCTTTTTAACATCTACAGATGAGTGACAACTCTTCACACACAAATGACTTTTCAACGTGTTTTGTTTTCTCAAGAGTATTTTCAACTTGAAAAACCTGGTACACACCATGACTTCCTGAGTTTAATTTCATGCCCTAATTTGTCACCACTGACTTGGTCCCAACCTCAAATCATCTGCACAGAGCTGCAGGGAAGAACCAACCACAAAGGCAGGGAGATAGCAGCACCCCTGGCTTCTCACTGGATCCCGGAGCAAGTCCAGAGTCACAGGGAACCAGCTGCATCTCCTTCCCATCGGACAGCAGAGGACAGAAAAAGAGAAGACAATGAGCGATCACTTTTGTCGATAATGGAAGCAGAGGAAGCCAAGGCCTATTTGAATTCACAGGTACTTTAGATCAGTGAGCTGCAATGGATTGGTCAGACGATATTTGAACTGCTCCTCTTGCAGCCTTATTGCCTCCTGCCAACCTGTTGATCCCAGGAGTTTACATTCTGGTAGGGATCAGGGGCGTCGTAGGGACCCCTCCATTGTTGGCTGCGGCTGCTGCTAAGTCGCTTCAGTGGTGGCCAACTCTGTGCGACCCCATAGACGGCAGCCCACCAGGCTCCGCCATCCCTGGGATTCTCCAGGCAAGAACACTGGAGTGGGTTGCCATTTCCTTCTCCAATGCATGAAAGTGAAAAGTGAAAGTGAAGTCGCTCAGTCGTGTCTGACTCAGCGACCCCACGGACTGCAGCCTACCAGGCTCCTCCATCCATGGGAGTTTCCAGGCAAGAGTACTGGAGTGGGGTGCCATTGCCTTCTCCACCACTGTTGGCTAGCCTAGTGATTTGGTCTCATAGTGGGCTACGCCCTCTTGGAGGGGTTTCTGAGAAGTCTCTGTGGGAGTGGAGTACATGCAATGTCTTCCCCTGTGTGCTGGTGTGTGTGGCCCCAGGAGTGCCATTCCCAGGTGTGCTCAGCAGCAGGATAGATCTTGCTCATTAGTCTTATGTCAGCTCAACTATCCAAACCCTCCAAGAAGATATCAAAGGATGGACTGTGCCCTTTGGGATAATCCATTTCTGGCAAACCATTGCTTTGCTACCCTATCCACACTCTGTTGGTGGCTCCAGGCAGAGCATGGTCCATTTCTGAGTAAAGGAATGGATTTTTCCCAATGTGTTTACCTTTCCAGATCCTCCCTTAATTTTGGTGATATTAAGATGAATTAATAGATAATAAACATTGAATAAATACCCTAATGTAATAATTTTTCTCTACACTCACACATCACAAACATTCATTTTATGTCAACTTTGAGATATTTTTGCATGTGTGTGCAAGATGAGAAAAACTGAACTAGAGATATTTCTAAGCAGGAATTATTAAAGTTATTAGGCTCAATTTTCACTTCATGGAAACTTCAGGCTTTATTTTGTGTCAGGCAGATGGTGACTGCAGCCATGAAATTAAAAGATGCTCTCTCCTTGGAAGGAAAGTAATGGCCAACCTAGATAGCCTATTAAAAAGCAGAGACATTACTTTGCCAACAAAGGTCCATCTAGTCAAGGCTATAGTTTTTCCAGTGGTCATGGTCATGTATAGATGTGAAAGTTGGACTATGAAGAAAGGTGAACACCAAAGAAATGATGCCTTTGAACTGTGGTGTTGGAGAAGACTCTTGAGAGCCCCTTGGACTACAAGGAGATCCAACCAGTCAATCCTAAAGAAGAGTCCTGTGTGTTCATTGGAAGGACTGATGTTGAAGCTGAAACTCCAATATTTTGGCCACCTCATGAGAAGAGTTGACTCATTGGAAAAGACCCTGATTTTGGGAGGGGTTGGGGGCAGGAGGAGAAGGGGACGAAAGAGGATGAGATGGCTGGATGGCATCACCGACTTGATGAACATGAGTTTGGGTAAACTACGAGAGTTGGTGATGGATGGGGAGGCCTGGTGTGCTGCGATTCATGGGGTCACAGATTCGGACACGACTGAGCGACTGAACTGAACTGAACTGAGGCTCAGTTTTTATTAGCTGCTTACATTGATGTGAAAAGGAAAAACAAAAGCACAAAGAAAACACACTCATTTGCCTTTTGTGTAGATATGACAAAACAAACATTTGATCAGATGCAGAATAGGGCTTTGGTATGTACATAATAACAGAGCTATCAGTAAACTTATCATTATAATTATTTAGTCCTTTTACTTTCCTGCATGTGGCAGAGATTCTTAATTCAAATTGATTTTATGATAGAGCTTTTTTGTAATTGCTAAGTGTTTGGATCCTTATAACCTCATCCTCCACCACTACTTCCTTCCAGTTTTGTCAGTTCATTAACCTTATCTGGCTAAGAATTACTTCTAAGGAAGTCTCAAGTTGCCATGGATATTTGACAAGGCAGTTACTTTATTTACAGGTAACCAAGAACGCACTGAATGAATTAGAACTATACTTTTGCATATAAATTCTCCTACATCGCCAAGTGAGTGTCTTAGCAAAATATTAATGTTATACAGCAGCTCCAGTCACTTTGAGTGAACACTGATCTCTCTTCATTCACTTATTCATATATTCCTTCATTTGTCCATTTATTTACTTAATCATTCTCTCACCAAATAATCTGTACAAGGTTATATAAGGTGCTGTGATAAATGCAAAGGTGAGAGAGTCTCAGTCTTTTCCCTTCAAGGAGGTTATACTTTGATACTTTATAAGCTGGACAGTAGCACAACTAGCTGGAATTCAAGTTACTATGTGATGTGTGTGAAATTAAGTACTTTGCAAGGAAAAGAAAGATAATGTATTGATTAGGGGTGAGGAAGGTGGTTAGAGCCTAATGGAAAATGTTTATAGAAATTGGAATTGGAACCTGGGGAGAATTTTTGCCAGGTGAAGGGGAAAGTTCATAGAGTACTTCAGACATAGAAGACCCTTTCAGTGAATGTCTTGCAGTAGGAATCACCAGGTAATCAGGTCAGGTTAGTGGCTGTTTGGAAGGAATATGAGGTTTGGGTAGGATTATACTGGGATGTCAAGTTGAAAAATTAAGATTGTGGAGAGCCTAAAAATATTACGTTCATCTAGCACTGACATTTACACACACACATACAGGCACACACACACAGAAAGCTTTATCTATATTCAGTTGGAGGGGGAACTCAATAAAGAATCTGAGTGAGAAAGCAGATTATCAGAAAGATTATTCTGTCTGTGTTACCTCAGAGATTAGAAAGAAAAAGAAGCTATTACAATCACCAAAGTCAACAGTAATGAGGACAAGCACTAGTATAATAGTTGTGACAATAAAAAAAGATAATAGGAGATCTTGCGAAAGTAAAGTTGTAGAATGTAGACATGAATTTGATAAGAGGAGGCCAGGAAGACCGACAATGAGGGGAAGAACTGACTACACTGATTTTAGTGTGTTAACTAAAACTATTGTATATAGGGTGGATGAACAACAAGGTCCTACTGTAGAGCATAGGGAACTATAGTCAATATCTTATGATCAGCCATAACGGAAAAGCATATGAAAAAGAATATATATCTATGTACAACTGAATAACTTTTCTAGACAACTGAATCTAAAACATCCTTGTACATCAACTGTGTGTGTGTGTGCGCTAAGTCACCTCAGTCATGTCTGACTCTTTGCAACCCTGTGCNGGAAAAGCATATGAAAAAGAATATATATCTATGTACAACTGAATAACTTTTCTAGACAACTGAATCTAAAACATCCTTGTACATCAACTGTGTGTGTGTGTGCGCTAAGTCACCTCAGTCATGTCTGACTCTTTGCAACCCTGTGCCTCCTCTGTCCATGGGATTCTCCAGGCAAGAATACTGGAGTGGGTTGCCATTTCCTTCTTCAGGGGATCTTCCTGACCCAGGAGTCAAATCTGGGTCTCCTACATTGCAGGCAAATCCTTTACTGACTGAGCTATGAGGAATTACAGATGCCTAATTAATAATGTGCTTCTTTATTTCCTCTTTCTAATTCATATTTTCCCTAGTGTATAGTCTACCTAGAAAGGTTTTTTTTTTTTTAATGTAGAGATGTCAATGGACCTAGAGACTGTCATATAGAGTGAAGTAAGTTAGAAAGAGAAAAACAAATTGTATATTAACACATATATGTGCTGTCTAGAAAAATGGTATTGATGATATTACTTGCAAAACAGAAATAGAGACACAGATGTAGAGAACAAACATGAATATCAAGGCAGGAAAGGGAATGACCTGGGAGATAGGAATTGACATATATACAATGCTGCTGCTGCTGCTGCTGCTGCTGCTGCTAAGTCCCTTCAGTCGTGTCTAACTCTGTGCGACCCCATAGATAGCAGCCCACCAGGCTCCCCCATTCCTGGGATTCTCCAGGCAAGAACACTGGAGTGGGTTGCCATTCCTTCTCCAATGCATGAAAGTGAAAAGTGAAAGTGAAGTCGCTTAGTCGTCTCCAGCTCCTAGCAACCCCATGTACTGCAGCCCACCAGGCTCCTCCGTCCATGGGATTCTCCAGGCAAGAGTACTGGAGTCGGGTGCCATTACCTTCTCCAATATATACTACTATGTATTAAATAGATAACTAATGAGAACCTACTGTTTAGCACAGGGAGCTCTGCTGGAAACCCACCAAAGCAGGGATGCCTGTCTATGTATGGCTGACTCACCTCACTGAACAGCAGAAACCAACAACACTGTAAAGCAACTGTACTCCAATAAAAATTAATTTAAAAAGATTCTTACACTACTTGATTAACCCTATCATGTGTTTATCAATCATAGAACAGAAAGTATGATTTTGTGGAACTAGATTAATATGTTTTGAAAAAATAAAGTTACAAAGCTTTAATTTTATTCAGAATACCAATAGAACAAAATTTCCATTAAGACAAAAACACTTAAGAAATTTTTTTGACGGGTTTCATTCTTCAAAAGATTCTTCATATATCAACAAAAGTTGATATATATATCAACTTTATATGTTGCCATTAAGAAATACAACTAAAAGTCAGAACAACCTTATTAAAATTAAATGCATCAAAATATTATAAGGTTATATTTAATGCCATTCTCCGATGTATGGCAAAGCCAATAGAGCATTGTAAAGTAAAATTTAAAAAAAAAATAATTAATTAAAAAAATATATTATAAGGTTATATTTAAAAATCTAAATAGTGATTATCTAGGTAAAAGCATAAATTGAAGTACTTGTTTATTTGTAAATTTCCTTTACAATAACCACAACTATTGTAAAAAATCACTAAAAGAAATACTGAAGGGAACTAAAAAATACAAAGATCTACGAATACTTCTCCAATTTACTCCACTTTCTTTTCTTTCATTTGCTAGTAAGTTAACAAATTCATGAATATTGATGGATTTATATATTTGAGCAGTTTGGGAAAGTACTGTCTCTTATTATTAGTAAGTGTGAATTGCTTCTGGGCAGCTTCTGGAGCAGCCTGGACAGTGAGAATCTTCTAGAGAATAGGAAAGTGTTAAGAACAATCTCAAAAATATACAAGCAGTTCCTGCAGCTCAATTCCAGAAAAATAAACAACCCAATCAAAAAATGGGCCAAAAATTAAAATGACATTACTCCAAAGAAGACATACAGATGGCTAACAAACACATGAAAAGATGCTCAACACTGTTCATTATTCAGTTCATTGCAGTTCAGTCGCTCAGTCATGTCCAACTCTTTGTGACCCCAAGAATCTCAGCATGCCAGGCCTCCCTGTCCATCACCAACTTCCAGAGTTCACTCAGACTCACGTCCATCGAGTCAGTGATGCCATCCAGCCATCTCATCCTCTGTTGTCCCCTTCTCCTCCTGCGCCCAAACCCTCCAGCATCAGAGTCTTTTCCAGTGAGTGAATTCTTCCCATGAGGTGGCCAAAGTACTGGAGTTTCAGCTTCAGCATC
>SJYV01032602.1:44820-73392 GCA_006410875.1 Neotragus pygmaeus | reverse complement strand
CCTGGCAGGTTACAGACTATGGGGTTGTAAAGAGTCAGACACGACTTCACATTCCAGGATGTCTGGCTCTAGGTGAGTGATCACAGCATCGTGATTATCTTGGTCTTGAATGTCTTTTTTGTACTGTTCTGTGTATTCTTGCCACCTCTTAATATCTTCTGCTTCTGTTAGGTCCATACCATTTCTGTCCTTTATCGAGCCCATCTTTGCATGAAATATTCCCTTGGTATCTCTAATTTTCTTGAAGAGATCTCTAGTCTTTCCCATTCTGTTGTTTTCTTCTATTTCTTTGCATTGATTGCTGAAGAAGGCTTTCTTATCTCTTCTTGCTATTCTTTGGAACTCTGCATTCAGATGCTTATAACTTTCCTTTTCTCCTTGGCTTTTTGCTTCTCTTCTTTTCACAGCTATTTGTAAGGCCTTCCCAGACAGCCATTTGCTTTTGTGCATTTGTACATGGGGATGGTCTTGATCCCTGTCTCCTGTACAATGTCATGAACCTCCATCCATAGTTCATCAGGCACTCTATCTATCAGATCTAGTTCCATAAATCTATTTCTCACTTCCACTGTATAATCATAAGGGATTTTATTAGGTCATAGCTGAATGGTCTAGTGATTTTCCCTACTTTCTTCAATTTAAGTCTGAATTTGGCAATAAGGAGCTCATGATGTGAGCCACAGTCAGCTCCTGATCTTGCTTTTGTTGACTGTATATAGCTTCTCCATCTTTGGCTGCAAACATATAATCAATCTGATATCTGTGTGGACCATCTGTTGATGTTCCTTATTAGAGAAATGCAAATCAACACCACAATGAGGCATCATTTCACGCCAGTCAAAATGGCTACTATCCAAAAGGCTACAAGCAATAAATGCTGGAGAAGGTGTGGAGAAAAGGGAACCCTCTTACTCTGTTGGTGGGAATGCAAACTATTACAGTCACTGTGGAGAACAGTGTGGAGATTCCTTAAAAAACCAGAAATAGAACTGCCTTATGACCCAGCAACCCCACTGCTGGGCATCCGTACCAAGGAAACTAGAATTGAAAGAGACGTGTGTACCCCAGTGTTCACTGCAGCACTGTTTATAATAGCCAGGACATAGAAGCAACCTAGATGTCCATCAGCAGATGAATGGAAAAGAAAGTGTGGTACATATACATAATGGAATATTACTGAACCATTAAAAAGAATACAGTTGAATCAGTTCTAATGTGGTGGATGAAACTGGAGCCGATTAAACAGAGTGAAGTAAGCCAGAAAGAAAAACACCAATACAGTATGAGTGAGTGAAGTGAGAGAAGTCGCTTAGTCGTGTCCGACTCTGCGACCCTGTGGACTACCAGGTTCCTCCGTCCATGGGATTCTCCAGGCAAGAATACTGGAGTGGGCTACCATTTCCTTCTCCAGGGGATCTNATGAAACTGGAGCCGATTAAACAGAGTGAAGTAAGCCAGAAAGAAAAACACCAATACAGTATGAGTGAGTGAAGTGAGAGAAGTCGCTTAGTCGTGTCCGACTCTGCGACCCTGTGGACTACCAGGTTCCTCCGTCCATGGGATTCTCCAGGCAAGAATACTGGAGTGGGCTACCATTTCCTTCTCCAGGGGATCTTCCCTACCCAGGGATCAAACCCGGGTCTTCCACATTGGAGGCAGACACTTTAATCTCTGAGCCACCAACACATATATATATAATTTAGAAAGATGGTAACGATAACCCTGTATGTGAGAAAGCAAAAGAGACTCAGATGTATAGAACAGTCTTTTGGACTCTGTGGGAGAGGATGAGGGTGAGATGATTTGGGAAAATGGCATTGAAACATGCATGTTATCATATGTTAAACGAGTCACCAGTCCAGGTCGATGCATGATACAGGGTGCTCCGGGTTGGTGCACTGGGATGACCCAGAGGGATGGGATGGGGAGGGAGGTAGGAGGGGTGTTCAGGATGGGGAACGCATGTATCCCCATGGTGGATTCATGTCAATGTATGGCAAAACCAATACAACATTTTAAAGTAAAATAAATAAACACATAAATAAATAAAATGAACAGAAAAAAAAAAAAGAATTTGCCTCTTCCCTGCACCCACAGGCATACACAATTGCCAGGGATGTCTTTGCGCTTTTTGAAATCTAACCATCTAAAATGACATTTCATGCCAGCTATGGTGTACATCTCTGATCTGCAATGTATATTCAGACATTCCATTTAGGTTTATGATAATTCTGCTTCAGTTTTCTAGAAGATAAAATCAACTTATGCTGTGGTTTACACCACAGATAGGAGTCTGTCTTCAGCTGTCATTAGCATTTTTCCATTGCTCAGATTTGTGTTTGAACCTTTTCAACACTGTTCATTGAGTCTTTTTTCAATGCCTGCTCTTTATTTTGTGTTCTTGTGCTAACATCCCCTGAATTTTTGATCTTTTTCTTTGGAAGGCAAAATTTTTCACTATGGCATAATCTAAATGATAAACTGATATTATTTTTCCTGAACATCAAGCATGAATGAATTTCATAAATTGTATATACCAGATACAATCGATTTATTTCTTTCCAGTTACCTTTGACTTTTTGTTAAGTCTTTGAAGTAGCTGTCTTCATGTGAAGATAGAAACAATTAAAATTTTAAAATGTAAAACTTCAACAGAAGTTTTAATGAAAGAAAAAAGAGAACATTTCTTTTTCATACACAAACCACAAAAGTGAGAAATGCAACTGGAGAATGGTGACTTCAAGCATGACGTCATCCTACACATCATGTAAGTTAAATAAAGAATAGATGACTGTCATGATAAATTCCTAGTTTATTTTGTTTTCTGATGAGCTATAGCTGATACATAATATGAACAAGATGGTAGGTGTTGCAAGAAGGCCTCAGAGGGCAGACACACTGAAACCATAATCACAGAAAACTAGCCAGTCTAATCACACTAGGACCACAGCCTTGTCTAACTCAATGAAACTAAACCATGCCCTGTGGTGCCATGGAGGCCAGGCAGGTCATTGTGGAGAGGGCTGACAGAATGTGGTCCACTGGAGAAGGGAACGGCAAATCACTTCAATATTCTTGCCTTGAGAACCCCATGAACAGTATGAAAAGGCAAAATGATAGGATACTGAGAGAGGAACTCCCCAGGTCAGTAGGTGCCCAATATGCTACTGGAGATCAGTGGATAAAATACACCAGAAAGAATGAAGGGATGGAGCCAAAGCAAAAACAATACTTAGCTGTGGATGTGACTGGTGATAGAAACAAGATCTGATGCTGTAAAGAGCAATATTGCAAAGGAACCTGGAATGTCAGGTCCGTGAATCAAGGCATATTGGAAGTGATCAAACAAGAGATGGCAAGAGTGAACNCTTGCCATCTCTTGTTTGAACACTTCCAATTTGCCTTGATTCATGGACCTGACATCCAGGTTCCTATGCAATATTGCTCTTTATAGCATCGGACCTTGCTTCTATCACCAGTCACATCCACATTGGGTATTGTTTTTGCTTTGGCTACATCCCTTCCTTATTTCTGGAGTTATTTCTCCACTGATCTCCAGTAGCATATTGGGCACATACTGACCTGGGGTGTTCCTCTTTCAGTATCCTATCATTCTGCCTTTTCATACTGTTCATGAATGAAAGAACAAGGCAAGAATGCTGAAGTGGCTTGCCATTCCCTTCCCCAGTGGACCACATTCTGTCAGACCTCTCCACCATGACCCGCCCGTCTTGGGTTGCCCTGCAGGCATGGCTTAGTTTCATTGAGTTATACAAGGCTGTGGTCCTAGTGTGATTAGATTGACTAGTTTTCTGTGATTATGGTTTCAGTGTGTCTGCCCTCTGATGCCCTCTTGCAACACCTACTGTCTTACTTGGGTTTCTCTTACCTTGGGCGTGGGGTATCTCTTCATCATATGTTACTCTGTCTAATCCTCTCTCTGTCTCTCTCTCTCTCACTCACACACATACACACTTTCTGAAGTATCTTAGGTACCCTGAAAAATGATAAATGTCTCTGAGGCTGCATACCAGGCATGTTTCTTAGCACAGTATTTCCACTTTAAAAGCTTCCTGACTTTCGGACATGTGTGTACTTTGTTTCTAAAATTAATGAAGTTTCTTGAAGACGTGAATTATTTTTTTCAAGGTGAAGGGCCTCAATTGTTAGTTAATTTCTGAGCCGCCTAGCATCTAGAGCTGCCTGCTCCAGTTTGTAAAAATTGTTTTCAACCTTGGGTGTTTTTCTTACACCCCAATGACATGGTTCATTCTGTTATTTTGTCAGAAAAACTGGACTCACACCTAAGTATTATAGCAGCAGCAATACTGCAAAATCAAGGTATAGTGAAAGACAATTTCAAATTTAAGACACAAATCGTATTTGATTTGACTTACTTCAGATATGTGTATTATTGACATGTGATACTTTCTATTTTCCACGTTTTCCTCTGGGAATGTGGCCTCAAGTATTTATGGCAGATATTTCAAGTCCTATTTATAATCACTTCTTTCATTTAGCTCATCATTTCATGTATTCAAGCCACGACCATTATCTTCACATGGACTCCACATTCTTTCATTTCTTCATGAAATTAATTCTGAACAAATAACTTTCATTAGCTAATCCAAACAGTAGTTTGCAGGTCCTGTGTTAAACTTGCTTCTGCCACTCATTCAGGGCAATCCATTTAAAACAGTAATAATAAAATCTCATTACAACCACAAAAAACTTTCTCATGGTAAAAAATTGGAAAAAATACAGAGGAGGGGCCAAAATGTGAGCAGCCGATGCAGAACCATTCTGGAGATGTGACAGAGCTCATTCTATTTCCTTAGGTTTATATTTGCCTTCTACTTGTTAATACTGCACAACAATGATGGAAATGTATCAGATTGCCAAGGAAAGTTTAACATAGAACAAGACAGTTGGAAGAGACCCCAGAATGTCATTTAGGCCAATATTCTGTCTTTGCCTAGATCACATGGATCATCCCAGATTTTATTCCCAAGCCTGTCAGAAAAGATTCAACAAGTCCTGTAAAAACCCTAGGACAATGTCTAAATGTTCCAACACAATTCCTAACCCAACCCCAAACCAAACCAAAACAAATAAGCAATAGAAAAAACTCTGGACCAGGGTCAGATTATTTAAGAGATTCTATTTGGAGGTGCCATATTAACAACCTATAGTGCTTTTTAATTAAAAATTATTTCTTAATGGAACACTGTCTCACTTAGAATTTTCTTTAGGACTTCTGTAAAAGATAACCTAAATAACACAACAGTTAAAAGGTGTGTTCTAATACAGTCTGTTGTACAATGGGCCTTTGGAGATGTAAAAATTCTCTCTGATTAAGATGAAGTTTCCATTTGGGGGCTTCCTGGTGGTTCAGGGCTAAAGAATCTGCCTGCCAATGCAGGAGACACGGGTTCAGTCCCTGGTCTGGGAAGCTCCCACATGCTACAGAGCAGCTAAGCCTGTGAGCCACAACTGTTGAACCTGTGCTCTAGAGCCCTCGAGCCCCAACTATTGAGCCCATATGCTACAACTATTGAAGCCTCCGTCCCCCGCCCTAGAGCCCACGGTCTGCAACAAGAGAAGCCGCGGCAATGAGAAGCCCGTGCATCTCAGAGTAGCTCCCGCTCCCTGCAACTAGAGAAAACTCAACGCAGCAGCAAAGATCCAGCACAGCCCAAATCAATAAAACTGTTCACAGAAAAAAAGACGAAAGCCTGATTTTTAAGAAACTGTGGAACAGTAGTATAGTAATTCTTCAATTAAAGACCAAGCATAATCCTTGGGTCAGGAAGATCCACTGGAGAAAACAAACAGCAATCCACTCCAGTATTCTTGCCTGAGAAATCCCACCGAAAGGAGATGCCTGGCGTGCTACAGTCCATGGCGTTGTAAAGTCGGAGAGGACTTAGCGACTAAAACAACCTTGGTAACAGTTCAGTTATGCATGACACCACCAGAGGACACTCTTCACTCACTTTGCATCACCTCAGCAACTACATATTTGAATTTCTGATCATGATTGATAAACTTATCGAGGGAATTTTCTGCCTAGAAAAATAGGTGCTTATAAGTAATGGCTTTATAGGCTCTTATGTCATTGTGGAGTTCACTGATGCTGAAGGGATACTGATAATGCTAACTTGTTACAAAGTATTTTATCTAAGTTTTCTTGTAATAAGAAACTTCAAAAAGGCAAACAACCCTAGAGAATTAAATACTCATGTTGTATTATTACCCCAGAAATTCTCATCTACCTTTCAAGCTATAAGAAATAAAAGACTTTTAAATTTTTTGTTTGGTATTTTATTACCTAAATCTTTGGCAGTGTTTTTTTCACTTTAGACATCTTACTAAGTCTGTCTATGCTCCCAATATCTGAGAAAAAACCATATTTTGTTAAAGTGCTCACATTATCATACCCAGGTCTTCTGGATTTCGGGTTTGAATGTTAGAGTCTAAGAGCAAGGACAAATTAGACACAAGTTCCAACAGAATTCCCAGGCATAGTTTAGTGAAGAGATATTTCTTTCGCTTTAAGCTCCCATTTGTGTGTCGCTGGTTAATTTAATAATAACTTTCACTTTTTAGTTTTATAGGTTACATGAGCTTTGAAATCTGGTTCTCACAAAGCCCTTCTAAGGTAAAGATGGCAGATATAACTATTTCTGTATTACAAAGAAATGTACAATTGTACCTAGGGAGATGACATTAACTGCTCAGGTCACACAAACACCTAGAAAAGACACTTCAGGATTCTGCTTCTAACTAATTTTTTTCTCCCAAACACCAAAACCAGGTGGAAAGCTTCTTTCTAACTCTGATACATAGGAAGCCACAGGGAGACAAAGAAAGTAAGGGAGTTGGAAGGATCAAAATCACACACCAACAGTGGTCAAAAGGTACAAACTTCCAGCTACAAATGAGTCCTGGGGATGTAACATACAACACAGTGACTCTAGTAAAACAGTGTTTTACACATTTGAAAGTTGCTAAGGGAGTCAATCGTAAAAGTTCTCATCACAAGAAAAATAATTTGTAACTATGTGTGGTGATGGATGTTAATCAGACATATTTTGATGATCATTTCACAATATATACAAATATCAAACCATTTGGTTGTACACTTGAAGTTAATATACTGTCCTAGATTATGTCTTAATAGAAAGAGACTAAATGTTCCAAAAATAAATATTGTTATCCATAGGAAAATAGACCCACCTGGTATTCACTCTTCACCTGGTATTCACTCTTCAAACCTCACACCAACACTTCAGTGTGTTTTTTGTTTCCTAAAGCAGGAACTAAGATCAGGAAAACCTTTGCCTGCAAAGTACAGACTAGCCTGCAGCTACAGCCAAATTACCTAGAATGTCTGGACTAATGAAGCTTTCTGACCTTCCTCCAAACCAAAACTTTTCAAATTTATTTTCCCCTTTGAGTTACTTGGGCTTCCTTGGTGGCTCAGAGGTTAAAGCGTCTGCCTGCAATGCTGGAGGCCAGGATTCGATCCCTGTAGAAGGAAGTGGCAACTCACTCCAGTATTCTTGCCTGGAGAATCCCGTGGAGGGAGGAGCCTGGTAGGCTACAGTCCATGGGGTCCCAAAGAACTGGACACGACTGAGCTACTTCACTTTCTTTCACTTTGAGTTGCTTGGGGAGCTTTTAAGAATCCTGATGCTCAGATAAATTAGTTCAGAATCTCTGACTCCAATGTACAGCCAAGGTTAAGACTCACTCTTCTAGGTGTATTGAGTTACTGGAGCCAGATTTTAACTGATTCCCTAATTGACTCCTTAAAAGTTTGAGAACTATTGATCTAGAGCAAAAAAAAAAAAAAAACTTGCTTTTTAAACTGAAAGCCATCAGACTATGGACAAGGATACTTGGGTTCTAGTTTTTCTTGGGTTCAGTTTTCTCAGCCACACCCTTCTCATCTGCTAATAAGGGGGCGGGACTTGTTAAGGGGACTTCAAAGAATGGTCGCCTTAATAGCAGCATCAACATTATCTGGGAACTCAGAACTGCCGCATTCGGTCTCTACCCCAGCTCTATTGAATCAAATTCTGGGATGGGATCCGGTGAGTTGTTACCCCCTCCTGTTTGTTAAACTTTATTGTATAGACTAAAATTTTGGTTTCCTAGACTCACTAGTACTAAATTGCCCATTGGATTTAGTGGCTTCTTGCATCAGTTCCTGCAAGTTGCCAGTCTGTTCACCACAAACAGCATTAAGTTTTTCTTCTGGTAGGGAGATTTCAAACAACTTTTGTAGTTGCATTCTGTCTGCTTTCATTAGCTTGTTGTTATAGCACTCCTGCAAGAATCCCTTGGCTTCCTTATAACCAATGGTCCATTTCCTAAATTCACGTGTGTGTGCTAAATTGTTTCAGTCATGTCTGACTCTTTGTGACCCCAGGGACTGTAGACCACCAGACTCCTCTGTCCGTGGTATTTTCCAGGCAAGAATACTAGAATGGGTTGCCATCCTCTCCTCAAAGGGAACTTCCAGACCCAGGGATCCAAACAGAGTCTCTTGAGGCTCCTGCATTGCAGGCAGATTTTTTAAACCACTGAGCCACTGAGAAAGCCCCACTGTGTGGATGCGTGTTTAGTCACTTGGTCATGTCCAACTCTGTGACCCCATGGACTGTAGCCTGCCAGGCTTCTCCGCCTCTGGCATTCTCCAGACAAGTATACTGGAATGGGTTGCCATTTCCTCCTCCAGGCGTCCTTCATATACTGGTCATCAAGGGCTTTGAGGTCTTGGGGCAGAACCCGGGGCAGCATCAAAAGGCTCCAATAAGAGGCCGGAACTTGCAAGATTTTTAGGGCAGGCAGAACACCACACCTGTGCCCGAGCTGGTTTTTAATAGGGGCCTCCAGGTGATCCTGGTGAAATTTACCTACCTGCTCTAAAATTCTACAGTTCTGTTCCCTCCAAAGGAAAACCACAGTCTACACCATTCTGGAAGGGATCTGTCAGCAAGCTGACTGTTTTGAAGACAACTTTTGAGAAAACTTTAAATGATACACCAGAAGCAGACTGCACGGTGATGCGAGTCATTATCGTGGTAATACTATTCACCTTCACACAGACGATACAGCATTTGTGAAGGGCAGTCCAAGAACGGGGGAACTCTGGATAGAAAGACAGCAGGTAAGACTGTCTAACCCCTCAAGTCATCCTCAAGCGAAAACAAAACAGAGTCGTGAGTCGCTTGGAACATGAGGCACACTTGGAGCAAGAAGACATCGCAGCGGCCCTGAAGAAGCCCACACGCCGGGAGTTAAACTACCAGCACCGGCATATCCCTCATCTGGTTGCACCGCCTTTTACAGATAAAACTGGGGCTCCCCTAGGAGACGTGAGCTGCCCAGGGTCCTAGCATTCTTGAATAATCAAATTGCATCAGGAATACCTGTCTCCTTAGTGTTTGAGACCTCCCCTTCCACCCTTACTCTCTGGGGTAGAGAGGAACTTCTCTCCATCCACGCGTATCCAGCGCACCTGCTCTTGACTCTCACGTGGTCCCCGTGGGGAGCGGAACAAAAGGTATTTGTTCAAAACAACCTGGAGAGCCTCATTTAACCTAATGCTGGTATTTTCTACTCACAGCAACCTCCCACGAGATGCACCTATAGCCTCCTTTCCCCGCTTCCAGCTTTCTGGGGGCACGTGTGGAAGTCAAGATGGGCTTCTCTCTCTGCCTCAGCCAAAGATGTCCAGAGAGACCGCAGCCTGGGAACTGCGCCCTAGGCCTGCAAGACATTTCTGCTGTGAGCAGGAGGGGCCTTGATGCCTGTCTCCTACCCTGCCTGTCCTTTAGGTCCTGCTGGTACCAACTCTCTGACTCTATACAAGAACTGTGGTTACTGAGACACCAGAATCATTAAGGATTCAACGTGGCAACCAAAGGGAAAAGGGGATGAGAACGAACTTGTGCTTTGTGCCAACTATGCCTTTGGAAAGTTTCTAGAGTACAGGAGAAGGAAATGGCAACCCACTCCAGTGTTCTTGCCTGGAGAATCCCAGGGACGGGGGAGCCTTGTGGGCTGTTGTCTCTGGGGTCACACAATCGGACACGACTGCAGCGACTTAGCAGCAGCAGAATACGGGTAGGGACACAGCAGCTTTAAAGGCATAAGGACTCGGTGAAGAGCACATGGTCAGAGCCCATGTTCAGAACTACACCTGCCTGACTTCGAAGTCATGTCCAAGGGCAAAGACTCTGCCTCCTTTTTCAAGTCAGTGCTTTGAGCTAAGAGAGGTGGACAAGTAGAGATTAGAAACCAGTTTGGGACATCGTGTATTTAAGACCCTATATTTTCACATGTGCTGATAGATTATGTTACAAGTCAATATAAATCTTGGCTTTTCATTTTTCTAAAAAAAAAGCCTATCCCTAAACAATACATATTTTTGTGTACAAAAAATATGAAGTATTGCGGTCTTTAATTCCAGCATGGAAACTCCTTTGATAATCTAAGGTGAGAAGCTGAGAACGGGTGGTAGTGGCGGCTGCAGGCTTCCTGGCGAAGACGACTGGAAAAAGCACCAGGGCGAGCAGGGCCGCAGGCTGATATCTGGGATGGAACACGGCCCTTCTCCTGGCTGGTTTGTTTGGGCAAAATCAGCTTATTTGGACTTCAGTTCTGCTGTGTTAACCACCTTATGGGATTTTTGTGAAAATATTAAATTGTTTTAAATGTCTTTAACAGTCTCTGGTAAATAATGTGCACTTAATAGACAGCTATTACTACTACATTATATTGTAATTATTCTTATAGCAAAATGTATCCGTGCTAATAAAGAGAAGAGTTAACGAGGTTAGATGAGAACAACAGAAATAGTGGGAAGCACACTGAAAAACATTAGGGAGGCCTCCAAGATAACAGAAACCCTTTAAAGAGAAATGAATTCAGAGCAGCTGATGGTTGTTCTGTTTTCTGTGCAGCATGGCCCCCGCGGGAGGCCAGGCCCTGAAACTTGGCCCCTGTCTGAACTTTTTCAAGGGGACTCCAGGATTCACCTCTGTCCGTCTCTACACAAATGACCTAATCAAGGAACGGGAGCAGCTCTGAAGTTTTCAGCATTCGCAGAGAATTCGCAGAGAATTATCAAGAGGTAAATGGCGCTAATCATTTTTCCCTGAAGGCTCCCTTCCTCTGCCAGTCGGGTTTTGGACGTGAGCCTTCATTTACTCAGCTGTAAGGTAGTTTAGCTTCATTCAAGCTACATTTGCCTCTGCTAGTCTGTCGTGCAAGAGGTTAGAGTGTGAAATCCTGAGCCACGGTGCTGCTTTCCCAGGAGCAGGCCAGGGGTCAGTCCTGCGATATGGGGTCCTGCCTGTACTGAGCAGCTGGACCACGCAAACGGGGCAGAAAGGCAGAAAGCTTAGCTGTAAGCTGGGAGGATGGTAATCATCTTATGACAGGATGACAAAGGAGGCTGGGAGAACCTGAAAGTCAGTGGGGATATATTTGCCCTTAGTAAATAGCAAGGAAAAAATTTTTTAACAGTAGGACCTTGTTTTTTTTTTGTTGTTGTTGTTTTAACCTATTTTACGTATAGTGATTTGTATCTGCAAATCCCAAACTCCTAATTTATACCGTCCCCATCCCTTTTCCCATTTGGTAACTGTCAGTTCGTTTTCTGTGTCTGTGAGTCTGTTTCAGACTTGTAAATAATTTCATCTGTATATTTTAGACTCTACACATAAGCAATATCATATATTTGTCTTTCTCATTCTGACTTATTTCAGTTAGTGTGATAATCTCTAGGTCCATCCACATTAAGGAAATATTGGTGTAGTGTATATTTATTCATACTTATTCATCACACACACACCCTTTAACAGAAAATTTTTTACCTATTGGGAAGCTGTCAAGCTTGTGGTGCCATCTTCAGCTCAGAAATCTGTATCCTTAGCCCCAACCCCACCTCTGAGTTCCAGATTTGACCCTTGTGCTGTCCCAGAGGCCCCTCAAACGCAACGTGAAGAAAGCAGTCTCTCTGCTCAACCTGCTGCTCACCAGGGAGTAACCAGCAGCATCTCCAGCTGGAGCTCTGACACTCGCCCCTCTCACCGTCTCTGCTCCCACAAATCTGGAACCAAGTCCTGTCGATTTTAGCTCATTTGGGCCGTACCCACATCCATCCACAGAAAACCCCTTGTGGGCATAATGGGAAACTCTTAAGTCTCACAGCACAGGCTGGGTAAGGGGAAGCTGCCCCAAACATGGGTCAGCTTGAAAGTCAGGGCTTAGAACCAGACATTAGGCCTGAATGACATGGTTTATCAGGTAAGAGAATTAACTCTTTAACTAGTGGTGTAAGATGCCCGGTCCAGCTGGGTCTCATCTTGGCGCTGATTAGGGCAAGTTAATTAGGTGTCAAGTATCTACTACAAACGGCCAAGAGATGGGCTTTCCAGTCGCTTTTTAACATCGAGCACAAGTGATGGAGGCAAATATGAGTTTCTTTATGAAAATAAAGACTTCCCACCGCAGAGTAGACCAAGGGACGTGTTCTGTCCCATTCATGTGATTCCTTGTATTGCTGAACCTTACGAAAACTAGAAGTGAAGTTTCAAATACAGTGGATTAAAAATTTGAAATATATGTATCCTCACATTGAAACTCTGGAGGCTTCTCAGTCACTGCATCCAGACAGGATTGTCCACTGCCTCGTGGCCCACCCTTTCATGACCAAAGGCAGCAAGATAGCAGGCCTTCAGAACTAGGTGGAGCTAACCCAGGAGCACGTCTTGTGCATGTCTGCTCAGATTGCCTAAACCAGAGCAATTCCCATAACCTCTGAAGGCTTTTTCTTGAATCTTTAGGCATTAGAGAAAACCAGCTACATATAAGAGAAATGAAATTTTAAAAACCAATACAGTATTGTAAACTAAAAGTAAAATAAAAAAGTGTACATATTCCAAGTAAGTTTATTTGATCAAATGACAAAATACTGAAGATATTTTAAACTATAAAGCTCTATTCAGACAAAATGTAAATTTATTATAAAGTAAAATGATATCCATGTAAATGGCACCTAAAAGCAGAAAGAATGCAATTCCTATAAATACTATGTCTGTATAAAGCATTCACAAAATTCTCAGGTACTTTAAAACTATGTTGTAGGTATATTGGTAAAATCTGTAAATAGTGCTTAAAGTGGGTTTCTAAAACTTCCCCTACAATATGTCATGGGGGTCCTGTAATGATCAGAGTGTCAGTGAGATGTGTCATGAGTGTGGAACAACCTTGAGTTCCCCGCACAGTCCTATCCCTGCATATGGAGAATTGGAATTGAGTGGGTGGGAATTTCTAATCACTCTAATTGGACATAATTAGAAAAAGGTTGTGAAACCAGGTTAGGAAAGAGGGAAGGGAGGGGGAAACATGGCAGAGTCAATGGTTTCTGCAGAGCAGCTTTACAAATGATCAGGAAAATGGATTTTAAAAACAATAACAATCCTTGGAGCTGCACCCCAGGGTCTGGACCAATCAGCATGCCCAAGGGCTCGACTGGGTGCCACACACGCTAGTATTAAATCCTCACCAGAGGGCGAGGTCGTCACCTGGGTGCACTGGGCAGAGCTAAGTGTGTAGTTACATAACTTTCTCTACTAAATGTTTTTTCTAGCATCTGAGTGATTCTGCCTTTGAGGCCACGATAGGACCTGGGAAGCAAGAATCAGCAGCTCCAAGTTACAAAATCAGAAAAGCTTCAGGCGTATGGAAGGAGAACCTGATGGGAAGAAGTTGGTGTCTCCCAGTGGGCACAGCACACTGTTGGGAGCGAAGCACAAAGGCACAAAATGAAAAAAGTGAAGTGAACCAGGGAGAAACAGAAAAGATCCCAGGAAGCCAAGGAGGTAACTGGAAAATAATTCTATAGCACCCATTACTACTAATTTAAATCTATAAACATCATAGGGTTTGTGCTATTATTTTATAAATACAGCACTTATGAGAGCTTGCAGAATATTATAAATGCCACACATTCTGGTATAAATGTTGACTCCAGCTTCATACAAGGAACTTGAAGTTACATTTCAACATAGTGGATTTGGGGTGATAAATAGAGTAATTTTTGTAGGCCATTTTCTGGACCTTGGTCACACAGCTAAGTGAAGGCCAAAAAATACAGGAAGCATTTTATTGGTCGCTTTGGCAACAAATGTTGTTTTTTTATCTACATGTTATGCAAAGATACACTGTGTCCATGAATCTATAGAAATCATCCATAGGAGATCTTTTATGTTTTCTTATCTGCTTCGTTGCTATCAAGTCTAATGGGAGGACTACGCAATGGCTTTGGCTCCTTCACTGTCATCCTGAGAGGGATGTACTTACAGATAGTTTTATGTTTCCTATTCAAGATAAGTGGCTCTTTGAAGATTCCTAATCTTGAGATTATAATCTTCATTATCAATGGCACTGACACACACAAACACATTAAAACAGTAAATGACTTCATATCACCTAATTTTAGCAGTGTGCTTTTCCAGCACTACAGAAAATAACCTCTGAACACATCCAGGTTGATCATTAGAGATGCTCCCCTCTGCTGTCTAAGGTTGATTAAGTAAGACGCGTCTGAAAATGGGTCAGGGTAAGAAAATCTCGAGGTTCTGTGGACTCACAGAACATTACAAACATGGCTTCTGTAGAATCTAAAATTGCTTTCTACTTAGACAAGGATGTAATATCTAATTACTCTGTTGAACGATTTTATAAATTAGTCCTATACATGTATAAACTCAATGGCCTATATAGCGTCACTTCAATAGTTAAAGTGGTATTAACACCATTACTTCATACACTTGATTCAGGCACTGAAAGAGAGAGTTCAGTCTGCTGTATCTTAAGTCTTAAAGTCAAGGTAAAGTCATTCACTCATCTTTGTTTCATTTCCCCAAAATAAAATCTTAATTTAGCAAACAGAAGAGACCACTACAGCAGAAAGTGAAATCAGCCTTTCTATGGTGAGCTTAACAAGCTATTCATTTGATGAATGTGTTGGGAGCTGGATACCCAGTCTGTGGAATTTTTCTCAGTGATCAGGCATGTAAATTTGACTCAATTGAAATTACGAAAATAACTGGCTTTAAAAAATGAGTTTAGGAAAATGAAGTGACCCTGGAGTACTTAAGTTTTATATCTTCTCTCATAGAAATCACCTCTTGGCAAAAGATGCTTTTGGCTCAGCTCAGCTGAAAATAACTTCATATGGAACTTTTCTTGTTATTTAACATAATGGGACTAACTCAGAGTCGGAGTACACAAAATAAAGGTGGTGGGGCACGATGGAGCGCAGCCATCCGGGGGGCTTCCCCCAAATGGGTGGCCTGTGAAGGCCGCAGTCACATTGACCCGCTTGATGATTTACGCAAATCTCCCGAGTACCACCGTGTCTGCAATCACAACTGGTGGAAAAGAGAGATCCAGAACCAAGGTCCTCACAGCACTCTCTAGGTTGGGTGATCGTGGCAGAGCTTGTGGTGGACCGTCTGCCTCACAGCTGTGTCTCCGTTGGCAGCCCTGGCATCTGGTATCTGACACTCACACAGTAAGGAGCCATCTGTGCCCCTGGAGGAACCATCTGAATGTCCGAGGAGCAGCCAGGGCGTGCAGTGGCTGTGTCAGCCTCGTCATTCTGTGACGCTTCTTTGGCCACTTGACTTTGCAGTAATGTGCTTTAGAGCATGGGGCGAGATGGCTCCACATCACAGCTGAGCTGGCTTAGCCAAAGGGTGACCCTGAGCTCAGAACTGCTCCCACTGTTACCTTTCCAGGTCTAGGGTTCATCCCAACTTCCAAACAGTGTAATATCAAGGTAATGTGAGTAAAGTCTGACGAGCTTTGTCCATTATCAACCTATCCATACAGGGTCCACAAATGTGAGATGTTCTAGTAGAATGATGTATCTGGTCTGAGAGAAAAATATACATGAGTCACACCACATCTTTCTTTAAAATCTTCCGGCCAGAAAATCCATTGAGCAAAGCCTGAGATACCCTGCTTTTTTTTTTTTTTTTTAAACATTCCCTCTACCTCAGTCAAATGGACAACCCCATTGCCACAGCAGAGAATAAACTCTCTGATGAAAGTGAACAACTTGGAAAGATAAGTAAAGGCATTTGAAATGACGAAGCACTAAGATTTTTTTAAAATTTAAATGATAATGTATCTAGAAAATACTGTGAAAATGTCTCTCTCAAAAATAGCACACCTTTTAGTCAGAAGGCTCAGTGAAACTGAAAGCTGACCAGTAAAAGTGAAGGTAACCTTCCCATTTTTGAATTTCCCTCACTTTCCTGCCCTCAGACTCTACCAAGCTGGGTGTATGAAAGCAGAAAAAAATCTAAAAGCCGTGAAAAAGTGCTGGTATTTTTCAGGATCTCTCCAAGACAGTTTCCCTCTTGGTAACTTGAATCCTCTCTTGCGATCAAGGCCACTGACAAACTTTAAATGTATTTGAAGGTGCAGGTTCAAAGACCTCATCGTCATCTTCCACCCCTTCTTCTATCGGTTTCATCCTAGCCGAGGCTCGCTGGTGTGGGGATGGTACATCTGTCAAAGACACAGAAAGGAAAACCACTTAATGTACAGCCTGCCCTAATGCTTGTGTGATGTATCAGTGAAAAACTCCAATTGGAAAATAAAACTCTTTGGGAGACTATAGCTGGCACCAGGAATGCAGTCTCCCTAATACTGCATTTTCTTTTTTTTTTAATTTTTAAAATTTTATTTATTTTTAATTAAATAATTGCTCTACAATTTTGTGTTGGTTTCTGCCATACATCAACATTAAATTGAATTTTTATTTTATATTGGAGTGTAGTTGACTTATAATGCTATATTTCAGGTGTACAGTGAAGTGATTCAGTTATACATATATCTACCCTATTTTAAATTCTTTTCCCATATAGGTTGTTACAGAATATTGAGTAAAGTTCCCTGTGCTATACAGGAGTTCTTGTCGATTATTTTATATGTAGTAATGTGTATATGTAGAGGTTTCTTCGATGGCTCAGCAAGTAAAAATCTGCCTGAAATGCAGGAGAGGTGAGTTTGATTCCTGAGTTGGAAAGATCCCCTGGAATAGGAAGTGGCAGCCCATTCCAGTATTTTTACCTGAAACATCCCACAAACAGAGGAGGCTGATGGGCTACAGTCCAAAGGGTTGCAAAGAGCCGGACACGACTGAAGCAACTGAGCGCGAGTGTGTATATGTTAATCCCAAAGTACTACTAATTTATCCCTCCTCCCCCCACCTTACCCCTTTGGTAATCATAAGTTTGTTTTCAAAGTCCGTGAGTCTGTTTCTGCTTTGTAAATAAGTTCATTTGTATCTTTTTTTTAGATTTCACACATGATATCATATGACATTTGGTTTACTTAGTATGGTAACCTCTCGGTCCCTCCATGTCGCTGCATGTGTGTGTGCTAAGTCACGTCAGTCTTGTCTTACTCTTTGCAACCCTATGGGCTACAGCCCACCAGGCTTCTCTGTCCATGGGGATTCTCCAGGCAAGAATACTGAGATGGGTTGCCATGCCCTCTTCCAGACCCAGGGATTAAACCCACGTCTCATGTTTCCTGCATTGGCAGGTGGGCTCTTTACCACTAGTGCCACCTGGGAAGCCCAGGAAATGGCATTCATTCTTTCTTTTGTATGGCTGAGTAATATTCTATTGTATATATGTGTCACATCTTCTTTATCCATTCCTCTGTTGATGGACATTTCATTGCTTCCTCATCTTGGCTATTGTGCATAGTGATGCCGTGAATACTAGGGTGCATGTATCTTTTTGAATTATGGTATTCTTTGGATGGGGCATTCTTTGGATATGTGCCCAAAGGTGAAATTGCAGGATCATATGGTAGCTCTGTTTTCAATTTAAGGAAACTAAATACTGGTTTCCATAGTGACTGCACCAATTTACATCCCCACTAACAGTGTATTTGGGCTCCCTGTTCTCCACACCCTTTCCGACATTTATTATTAGTAGACTTTTTGGTTATGGCCATTCTGACTGGTGTGAGATGATACTTCATAGTTCTGATTTCATTTGTCTAATAGTGATATTGAGCATCTTTTCATGTCGCTTTTGGCCATCTATATGTCTTCTTTGGAGAAGTGTCTGAGGAAATTTTATTTTTAAAGTTATTCATTTAATATTGAGCTGCATGAGCTGTTTATATGTTTTAGAGATTAATCCCTTATTGGTTGCACCATTTGTAAACATTTTTTCCCATTCTCTAGGTTGTCTTTTCATTTTGTTTATAGCTTCCTTTGCTGTGCAAAAGCTTTTAAGTTTAATTAGGTCTCAGTTGTTTATTTTGTTTTCTGGAGCAGATGGTTTCAAAAATATATTGCTGTGATTTGTGTCAGAGTGTCCTGCTTGTTTTCCTCTGGGAGTTTTATAGTATTCATTCTTAAATTTAGGTCTTTAATCCATTTTGAGTTTATTTTATGTATGATGTTAGAGAATGTTCTAATTTCATTCTTTTACATGTAGCTGTGTAGTTTTCCCTCACCACTTATTGAAAAAGTGGTCTCTTTTCCATTGTATAGTCTTGCCTCCTTTGTCATAGATTAATGGNTTAATCCATTTTGAGTTTATTTTATGTATGATGTTAGAGAATGTTCTAATTTCATTCTTTTACATGTAGCTGTGTAGTTTTCCCTCACCACTTATTGAAAAAGTGGTCTCTTTTCCATTGTATAGTCTTGCCTCCTTTGTCATAGATTAATGGGTTTATTTCTGGGTTTCCTACCCTCTTCTATTGATGTATATTTCTGGTTTGTGTGTGTGTGTGTGTGTGTGCCAGTACAATACTGTTTTAATTACTGTAGCTTTGTAATATAGTGTGAAGTCAGACAGACTGATTCCTTCAGCTCCATTTTTCTTAAGTTTGCTTTGCCTTCTCAGGTTCTTTTGTGTTTCCATAAAATTCTTTTTTCTAGTTCTGTGAAAAATGCCATTGGTATTTTGATGGGAATTGCACTGAATCTGTTGATTGCCTTGGGTAGTACAGTCATTTTAACAATATTGATTCTTTTAATCCAAGAACACAGCATATCTTTCTATCTGTTATGTCTTCAGTTTCTTTCATTAGTGTCTTAATAGATTTCAGAGTACATACAGGTCTTTCATCTTCTTAGGCAAGTTTTTTCCTAGGTATTTCATTCTTTTTGATGTGATGGTAAATTTCTCATTCTGATCTTTCTTTCTTAGTGTATAGAAATGCAACAGATTTCTGTGTATTAATTTTGTATCCTACAGCTTTATCGAATTCATTGATGAGCTCTAGTATTGTTTTCTGGTAGCATCTTTAGGATTTTCTATGTATAGTATCATGTTATCAGCAGACAGCCACAGCTTTACTTCTTTTCCAATTTGGGTCCCTTTTACCTCTTCTCTGATTGCTGTGCACGCCAAATCATTTTGGGCAAGACCAAATATTAGGGACCTTTTGGCATGTACCGGATGTCTTTGGACATTTTAGACAGCACTACATGGTCCTGTAAACATCAAGAACCTTAGCATGGACCAGATGTCTTATAGACCAATGTTCTGCAAGGCAGCAAAGTCAATAAGCCATTGTTAGTTCATGAGAACAGATGTAGAGAGGATGTCACTTCAGGGGCTTGGATGGTATGAGCTTCTCAAACATATGCAGTTCCCAGTGGTTTGCACCAAAGTCTGCTTAGGACTCAGAATGCACGTTCCTACATTAATATCATAGGTGGTCATTTTAGTCCCTTGAAGGTGGATTTAACTCCTACTTTCCCTAAGGAGTGGTTCTACTCTGAAACTATAGAACCTCCATCATCTGGAACATCACCCAAAAGAATATTTCTTGCCACTAACTGTCCAGTAACTCCCTGGACTTACAGGGGAGAGGGAGAGAGAGGAGGAGGGGGCAAGGAGGAGAATCCAGGCATGCAGGAGGGAAGAGCCGGATGGAGCAAATATAATCCAGAAAAGCAGCAGAGGCCCTTATATCAAAGAAACCAAATAAACAATCCATTCATTCTATCTGTCCTTCATTCGTTCATGCATTCACCAAGTGCTAATTGAGCTGCTACTATGATGGACACCATGCTTGATGGAAGAAAAAACACTGTCTAAAAGTAAGAGTAGAAGTTATTATAAATGAGTGCATAGGTTTCTCAAGGTGCCTACTATTATAACACACACAAACTCGCTCCTGTATAGTTCCCACATTCTGTGTCAGGCTCTACTTTATGAGGGTCTCCCTCGGCCCCACCCAGGCTTGAGCCATATTCTTGCTCTACCCTCTAGCAGGGTGAGGTCAGCTAGCAATCAATATATCAGCAAATGCTGAACTCAGGCTAAGTGTAAGGCTGATGAAGGAGGAACAATGGGAGAAATCTGACTCTTCAAATACTTGCTCTACAGCAAAGAACAGTAGTGGGATCTTATGAAGACACAAAAAGGCAACAAGAAATTTATCAGGATCAGCTCTTAATCCCTAGCCAGAGGCAGCTGTGTACTCTTCGCACAGGGGTAAGGGTGCAGAGCACAGTGGCCAAGACCAGAGGCTCAGGAAACACTTGCAAGGTTCAGATCCCTGCTGTGCTGCTTCCTGGCTGTGTGACCCGTCCTCCATTACTAAACCTCTCTAGGCCTGTTTCCACCTTTGTAGAAAGGAGACATTCACAGGACCTGCCTCACGGGGTTGTTCAGGGGATTAAACAAAAAAAATCATGGAATATGCTTGACACATATAAAATGTTGCTGTCATTTTTTTTCAAGATATACATATATATTTCAACTTGGATAAAAAGTGTACATTGCTTATTTTAGATCGAATTTTGAGATCAGGATAAAGATACTTGGGAAAGTAACTTTTGGGGACTCTGTGTTCCTTCCACTGACAGCTTCAGAATCAGTCACCATTGTTAGCACATCAATACCATCAAAGAAAGGATTTGTTTACATATAAATTATTTTCACTTAAGTCTCTTTGGCATATATAACATTTATCACTGTTTTCCAGTTAGAGATTCATATAACACCATTACATAAACGTTAAATTTTTTTTTGTTAATTTTATTAAAGTATAGTCGATGTACAATACTAATAAGTTACAAGTGTACAACATAGTGATTTACAATTTTAAAGGTTATATTCCACTTATTATAAAATATTAGCTATATTCCTGTGGTATACAATATATCTTTGAAACTTATTTATACATGGTAGTTTATTCCCTACCTTTATTCCCTACCTCTGTATCGTTCCTCCCCCTTCCCTCTCCCCACTAGTAACCACTAGTTTGTTTTCTATAAGTCTGTTTCTTTTTTGTTATATTTACTAGTTCACTGTATTTTTTAGATTCCCCACAGAAGTGATATCATACAGTATTTGTCTTTCTCTGTGTTACTTATTTCACTTTAGCATAATACCTTCCAAGTCTACTCATGTTGTTGCAAATAGCAACATTTCATTCTTGTTTATGGCTGAGTTTTTTTCAGGGGGACAAGGGGAAGCAAAAAGTATATACAAAAAGTTATATACAGTAACTGTCATTTATTATTAACTATATAGTCATTGCCATCTTGGAAGATGCCATGATCCACAGCTATTAAAAGATCATAATTATACAGGGCGGAGCTGGACTTTGGCAGAGCTAGTGTGTTTGTCATATACAAATGGAAATTGTTCACTTTTAAACATTTGCAGTTAGTTAAAATTCTGAGTTTACAGGGAGACAACTACTGATGTAATTGGTAGAAAATTAGCTTCTATTAAAACAGTCTAGGAACACAATTCTGCCTCAAGCACAGCATGGGAGAATCTCTCAGACGTATTCTTTTTATCCTTTTTCACACAGGTTACAGCAGACATACCAACCATAACTTGGCATTTGCATGTGAATTATTCAAATGGCAATGTAATCTATCTGTGTGACCTTGGGCAGGTTACTTCACTTCTCTGTGCCCCAATTTCTCTATCTGTAAAATAGAAGTCATAATAATGGCAGGTATTTCATATGATTGTTAAAGAGGATTACATGACTCAAACTTGTTAAATTCTTATATCTGTGCCTAGGATATCATAATCCCTTTGTAAATATAAGTCAGTAAAATGACTTAATAATATGGCCTTAGGAGAGCAAGGGCCTAAATAATTAGAAAACTTGTTAAAATTCATCATCGCTCATAGGCATAGCAAATAAAGGAAGTGAGACTTGTGCTCAAATAGCATTTTGTGTTGCTCAGTGTAAGAGTGCAGCAAAATTGTCTATCATTTTTTTAAGAAAAACAATAGGCATGACTTCCATCATATTTGTAACCTCAAGTTGATTGAATCTCATGAAATATTAACTTAGGCTGAGTATCTGCAATCAGACAGACCCTGAGAACAAGCAAAATGGCATGCCTAAGAGCATTATGCCAAATCAATTATGCAGAGCATCCAGACATATGAAGATGTACAATACATGTAACACTGCTGCTGCTAAGTCACTTCAGTCATGTCCGACTCTGTGCGACCCCATAGACGGCAGCCCACCAGGCTCCCCCGTCCCTGGGATTCTCCAGGCAAGAACACTGGAGTGGGCTGCCATTTCCTTCTCCACACGTAACACAAACATGCCCATTGCATTTTGGCTGGGGAAGTGGGGAGAATTGGCCTGCAGATTTTAAGCCCATCTATCAAACTAGAGAACTAAACGTACACAACTATCCAACCAAAGGCATGGTACTACAGGTTCTATAGTAACCTGAGGTAGTTATCCACGTTGGGGCCAAAATGTTATCTGCCCCGTTAGCTACCTCACCAATCACTGCCTTTTTCTGTTGAGAGAGAATGAAGAGAGGAACCAATACAACTAGAAATGACCTAGAGAAATTCTGGAAGAACTTTTGGCTTCTCTATTGTCAATTGAAAAAAAGTGCACAATTAAAAGTTGAGAACTATGTTTTATTTGGCAGACAAAACTGAGGACTTAAGTCCAGGACATAGTCTCTCAGATATCTCTGAGAGACTGGTCCCAGGAGGAAGGGAGGGGCCTGGATATACAGGATTTCTTGCAACAAAGACCAGGTAGTCAGAATATCAAAAGATTACTGTTAATTAAAGAAAACCAGACATCTCAAGTAATTTAGCACTTTTCTATGTATGAGAAGATGCAAGAGTTTGCACTGACTCAAATCGCTCCTTTGCCGTGCACCTCAGCTGTCTGGGGCCAGTGTCCTGTGCTTTTTCATCCTGAGTCTCCTCGGGGTGTGTGATCAGGGTGGCTCCAGTGGTTAACTGCTATGTGGCAGGCATCCTGTTTGAATCTTGAGTTCCCTCAGGGCTCACCATCAGGGTGGCTGTAATGACATGACTTGACGACTACAATATCTAGTTTACTGATACGACAGGAAGCATTTCTTTTTCACTGATGCGTGCTCAGTCAAGAATGCTGGAGAGGGTTGCTATGCCCTACTCCAGGGGATCTTCCCGCCCCAGGGATTGAACCCCCGTCTCTTTTGTCTCCTGCATTGGCAGGCCGATTGTTTACCACTACTCTGTGAAAGAATTTTTTCTGTTCCCACTCTATTTGCCTGAGAAAGGAAGAACTGTAGTCTTAGGATGTAACATTAAAAAGTAAACAAGATTTACTTCCAGTCCTGGAGTGACATCCAGGGGCCCCCTTTCCTTCTGGCAAACTCTCAGTGCCCCAAATCCAGCCCAGTGTTTTCCTCTTCTCCCGCTTTTCTCTCCTCGTGAGCGGGTTTCTCCACTCTACCGACCAGATTCCTCTCCACTCTGCAAGGTAAGCCTCAAGCTCTACCTCCTTCATTTGTAGTCTTCCCTAATTCCTTCTCTGGGGAGATTCTGTTTTCCACCAAAAGACAAGTACTTGCATCCCTCCCTTACTAGAAAACAGGTATCTTGTGGGTGTCATCACAGCCTTTTCTCTCCTGCAGCCTCTCCGAAGTACCCAGATGTAGCTAGGTCCTTGATAACTACTTAGTACCTGAGAAAAATCCCTCTCCGAAACTCTGCCTGGGGCCTTCCCTGAGGATGTGGGGAAACCACGTCCACACACTGGAACTCTGATGGGTCAAATCCAAGTCCTGCCAGTGGGCCACCACCAGTGGCCCTCAGATGCATGCAGGTCTCAGTTTACAGTAACACCTCACTGCACAAGTGACTGTTATCACTGCCTTCTATTCTACGTGCCTTGAGGGAAATCACTTCCATATCACTGATGATTCGACAGTGCTTGCAGCCCAGGCAGGAGTACCGTCCGTCCGAGTCAGCATCAGCGAGGTGCATCAGTACCATCACCTGCTACAGAGTTTTCATCCAGTCGGCCTAGAGGATCCCCAAGGGACTACCCTGTGCAAGAAGCTAGGTTAAACCTTAGGGAAATAAAAGCAAACCAAACCTAGTTTTGCCTCTATCTTACTTCTCAGAAACTCCATTGTGCAATAGAGGAGCAATTCATCCTCACAGCATCCATATCAGTATCTTTACTTTATACTCAGAGGCTAAAGCAGAGACAACCTGGACACCTGAGAAAGAAGAATAGCTGGGAGAAGATGTGGATGAACCCCATTCCCACCAGCGAGGGAACCACTGAGAAACAAAACTGGCCAGGGCAAAGCAGGAGACGCTGACAGCCCAGCAAGACTGACAGCTAAAGATTTTTTTCCCCCACATGGAGGAGAAGACTAAACTCAGGCTCTGTGGTGCATTAGAGCCCACAAGTCCCCTCATCCCAGTTCCCACCACCGCGCCTGTTGCTGTTTTCTCCATCAAGCAGACCAATGCACTGGAAGGTGACAGGAATGAAGTCTGACTTACAGCTGCCAGAGGCCACCAGGGCCAGCAGGCTGTCTGACCCCCAAGAGGAATTGGAGTCTCAGAGCCCACTCTCTTGTCTCAACCTCAGGTGGCCTGGCTTCTGTGCCACTAAAAGCCAAGTATGACAGTCATCTGGCCCCACCTGGGAATCGGCCACAGTCACAGCCAGGAGCTTCCTGGAGAAGGAGCTCACTGACTCTGACCTGGTGTTCTCTGCCCTCTGGAGGAGAACCACTGGTTCAGGGGAAAGACTCAGGGGCCATCACCATGCTGCCAGAAATCATTTTTGTGATTAAAACCCAATTTGGAGTGTGAACAACATCAAAAGAATATCCTACTTCAAGGAGACTAGCTATATTTCAAAAATTGAATGTTAATAAAAATTCTTTCTATAAGTTTGCCCAGTTTTTCACTAACCTTGTGCACTGATGCCTCATCAGAAGTTTGCCCAGAGGCCCAATACCTTCCCTAAGTGTGAGAGCATGAGGAGAGAACAGAGGGAGAAATTGAGCTCATCTTTAGCTAAGTGCATTTTCAAATTACTTTTGCCTCTCGAGGACATGACTATGAGGTTCATGACCTCTATATAATGCTTCGCTTTTCATTTATTCCAAATTCTAGGGGGGCAAATAATTCCATCTCCATAAACTTTCTAGGAAACTGATTTTTATCCTTCTTTTAAAGCTACTTCTACAGTTGAGACACAGAAGTGGTTAACTGTATCTTTGATATTTAATCAAGAAGCGATAACTAGCATTATTTTTGGCTTTTAGTTATCAATATCATCCAATTGCCCCTGGCTGCCAATTAACACAATTTATTCTAAAAGTAAATAAATGTCTCAGACTGAACTTCAATCCAGACTTATCAGGTGTGAACTTGTTAAATAGCTATATCAAGAGTTACTTTTGCTTGGCAAAAAANTTGATAATTCAGAGAGACTAAGAACTAAGCATAAACAGGAAAAGAAGAGAAAGAAAATAAACGCAGACTCTTTGATGTCACATAGTCTTTATTTAACTAAATAAATACCTATATAGTGATTTCCTGGAACACCAGACCTCTACAGAGTACCAAATTTCTAGCCACATCATGTATGTTTCATAGAATTAAAAAACTTAAATGCACACTAAAAGATGCCTTTATGATTCAATACTATGGTTTTAGGTATTAGGAAATCAGTCGGATGTTTCTTTTAAAGACAGTTCTGCAGAAAAGAATTCTATTCCATTATGAAATTTATGTTATCTTCATTCCTACCTAACAAGTGATCAATTTATACTTTTCTTTCAGTCAACATTCATTCAACAAGTAGAAGTAACTATATAAGTAACATACTATGTCATCTTACAGGTTGTTTATCATCTTACAGGTTCATAAATCTTGGCAGAAAGCATAACAAAATGAATTCACTGTAACTTCTACAGTTATTTCAATAAAGGAGAATATGCATATGAAAACACTTTATAAACCATAAAGCAATATACAAACCAAAGTTACTGTTATTCACCACCAGATGGTGATCATGTCTTATTTAAAGCAAATGCTGACACCTTATTTGGCGGCCAGCCAGCTGACTACTAAAAATTATTTATAACTAAACCAGGTTGTCTAAATAAAATGCTGGTGATTTAAGTATGTTACACTGAAACATCAGCAAAACACAACCCATAAAAAACAGGTTCTGCCTAAAGATTTCTAAAGGCACTGATCCATTCTTATTAACATTTGATAGTTACAATTAAAGGAAAATGACAAGGCATGTTTCTCACAGGCTTATATGGGTTATTTAACCATTCAGACAACCCTGATTCACCCCAATGTGTTATTTTAAAGCAAATTCCAGGTATGATTTCATCCACAAATATCACTGTATATCTCTAAGGGATAAGGACTATTTAAAAATAAGCATAATAATCTTGCCACTTCAAGCTGGAAATTCTGTGACATTAAAGAATTAATAGATTTTTTAATCTTTAAAAAAATCTTCAATTAGCCAAGAAATAAAACTGTGTTTTATTGTTACCTCTGTAGCAGATGCTGGCAGCACCTCACCTTGAACCCCTCATCACTTACATGGTTCCAGTACAGGCCCACCTACCTGCAAGCTTGTGCAAGTCTTCACATGAGGGTTTCTCTCTGACTACATGGCGGGGAGGTTAAGTACTCCTGAAAGCATCCCTAAACAAGTAACTGGCACAAGCTCCTTAACTCCTCTGCTGGAATCAATCTGAGATATGATCTACAATGTCTTTTAACTCAACAGAAAAATTTAGTCCCAGCTGCCGATAAAGTAACTTACTTAAAAANTTTCAAAGTGTTCTTTTATTATGTTTAACCATCTGGCCAACTGCTTTAACAAGTAATTAAATACCTTACAGGGGTTTAGAATTTTAATTAGATTATACATTTTTTGATGTATGAGGATGGGGGAAAATGTAATGGCTTTTTTGCTAGAAAAGGATTATCATCCACTTTATGCCTTTGCCTTATGTATATTATAAGACTTTGTTAAATTAAAAAAACGTGTTTTTCATTGAGGTCATAAGATTATTTCAGATTGTAGAAACTGAGTTTGGATGGCAGTTTTCTGAATAATAATGCTGAAGAGTAGGTATGCCTTTAGACCTAATTTCCTTAAAGGGACTCAGCATCACTGAGGGATTCAGCAAAGACTTATACAAATTATGGCAAATGGGGAGGATGAGGAGGCTGGTGGCTCTCGTGAGGAGGTTCGCGGATCAATTCCTGGCTTCTCAGATGGGTGGTCGGGGCCCTGAGATGCCCGGGCAATAGGTGTGAGGAATAGCCAAGTGATAGGAATAGCCTGAGTCCTCTCCTGCCCTAAAGAGAAAGCTTTAGGGTTGCAGAGCTGGTGGATAAGCTCAAGGCAATAGGAAAGGCAATTCAAGGATGGCAGCTGTGCAGCAGAACCAGAGAATCACCAGTATGAGGGAGGGTGAGAGGCTTCACGAGGAAGGTCTGAGACAAAGGGGACATGGAACTGATGGCCCAGGAGAATGGGATGTGAGACCAAAAAGGTAAGGATAAGGAAAAAGAGAGGCCACTAGAGATATCCACGAAAACAAAAAGAAGTAGGAAAAGGCATGACTCAAATATCAAATAACTACTCAGACTTTAAGAAGAAATGAAATGATTCACCCAAAACAAAAAGCCACTAGCAGATACTGGGGATCTGGTGAATAAGATGGTCTTGACAGTAAGGCATAAGAAAAACTTTAAAGGAAAAAGGGAGAGGCATGGCAGGAAGTAAACTACAGTGGCATTATTTGTGTTTTTAAAAAAGGAGAATCCATTTGAACTTAACAGAAACAGACTCTTTGAACAGATCAGGAATCACGATGACATTGGAACCCAAAGAAAGCAATGTAGTCATAGCCCATTATTAAATTATGAATAAAGCATAATGTCAATATTATTTATTTGCTTTAAACTTTATAAAATAAGCCATGGATGAAGTGAGGAAGACCTAACTATAATTGGCAGAGAGAATAATAATACTTAATACCTTTTAAATGGTGAACTTCCAGATGTTCAAGCTGCCTTTAGAAAAGGCAGAGGAACCAGAGATCAAATTGCCAACATCTGCTGGATCATCAAAAAAGCAAGAGAGTTCCAGAAAAACACCTATTTCTGCTTTATTGACTATGCCAAAGCCTTTGACTGTGTGGATCACAATAAA
>SJYV01032602.1:0-39448 GCA_006410875.1 Neotragus pygmaeus | reverse complement strand
AGACGCTTACCCCTTGGAAGGAAAGTTATGACCAACCTAGACAGCATATTCAAAAGAGAGACATTACTTTGCCAACAAAGGTCCGTCTAGTCAAGGCTATGGTTTTTTCAGTAGTCATGTATGGATGTGAGAGTTGGACTGTGAAGAAGGCTGAGCACCGAAGAATTGATGCTTTTGAACTGTGGTGTTGGAGAATACTCTTGAGAGTCCCTTGGACTGCAAGGAGATCCAACCAGTCCATTCTGAAGGAGATTGGCCCTGGGATTTCTTTGGAAATAATGATGCTAAACCTGATGCTCCAGTACTTTGGCCACCTCATGCGAAGAGTTGACTCATTGGAAAAGACTCTGATGCTGGGAGGGATTGGGGGCAGAAGGAGAAGTGGACGACAGAGGATGAGATGGCTGGATGGCATCACTGACTCGATGGGCGTGAGTCTGAGTGAACTCTTGGAGTTGGTGATGGACAGGGAGGCCTGGCGTGCGGCGATTCATGGGGTCGCAAAGAGTCGGACACAACTGAGCGACTGAACTGAACTGAACTAAAACAAAGTTCTCAACTTGCAAAGAAACATCATATGTCCACCTGTTGCCATGACAATGCCTGTGCTCAGCACCACTTATCATGATGGAACTACCAAGGACAGTCAGTCTGCATGCGTGTTTATAGACTACGTGTAGGGAGCTAAACCTGTAAGGAGAAGAAGACAGATGACAAGGCACCTCGATGAGCACCTTGGCCCAGGGGCAGAGGGAAGAAAGCTTATGTCTATATAAGGGCATTAAATCCACCTCACACATCCTGGACATTCTGTCTCACAACCACACTTCCAAACATGGAACTCAAGCAAATGAAGCAACAGGAGGGCAAAAAGAATCAAACAGCTTTAAGAGCCATGTTGTGATTCTGCCATCACTGTCTGCCCTCAGCCACGAGTGGCAGTGACCCAAACAGCAGCTGCTCCTTCAGTGTCCCAGAGTGAGGAGGACCCAGCAGCACCCGTGTGCATGTGAAAAAGAAAGAAAGTAGCCTCTCTATGGTAGCCAGAGTTTGGGGGAACCATCTGTTAGCACTGTGTCATCTAGTGAGAGCTAAGATACCTCTCTTCCACACAGACTGCAGTGAAGATGAAATGTGATTATGTTTAGAGAGTACCTGAAAAAATAATAATTGCTATTGTCAATAAACGTGTGTTCCCTTCTTTCCACTAGCATTCATGAAGCTGATACTGTCGCTGAGTCCAGCTGCCCTGGCTGCCCCCAAGTGTATATCAAAAATCCAGAATAATCAGAGCTTAGGCATTTGTTTTGGGGACCTCACATGCTCAAAGTGTGCTGAATTTTGTGATTTCAGCCTGACAGTCCTAAGGGATTGGTTTTGTATTCTCTGTTTTACAAGGAATGTAAAGTGGATAAGTTGATGCCCTACTGATGGGTTGGGCAAAAGAAAAGCAAAAACAGCCTTCTGTAGTTCTGGGACAAAATCTAAGTAAGAAAAAGTAAGAACTAACCAATTTTTAATGAATCACATGGTAGGATGAATAATTTATAATTAATATCAGTGTTGTGCTCAAATACTAATGTCTTCCATTAAGCTGCAGAGGTGAAGCTGAGAAACTCAGAATGAGGAAGCAGGGATGAATGTCCATCTGCTGTATAGTTCACACACACACACAGACACTCAAAACTATGCATATATGTGGCTCTATGCATTTACGTCATAACGTGTAAAAGCTTGTATAATAAACCTGAGGCTAAAATATATATTTAATAATTAAATAACATAAGCAGGCTATATACATTTTCAGTACAGCAAAGTGCAACTGAACAAGGGAACTGGGAAGGAAAGCTGCCACCCTGTCCCCCAGGGCTGCCTGCCTCTTCAGACATGGAAGTTTCAATTACCCGTGCAAGAAACAGTCATTTGGATTAAATTCACAATTCACTATAAGGAAGAGGGAGGGAAACAGACCAGGAATTGTGCCCTGACAATCTGATATGACAGCTCATGTCAGATTAAAAAGGTCCTGCAATTTATTCCAAGTCATCAATTATAATTACTAGAGCAAGGACCCAGGTCTGTATGCACAAGATGTGTAATCTATCCACAAGAAGTCTAGGCTTCTGGAGGCAAGTATAGTACACATGTTAATCTTGAAAAAATGTTCTCATTCTGTTTAAACATACCCTAGAGAAGGTTTTCTTTTCTAAAATGTTAAAATGTCCAAAGGACTTCCCTGGTGGCTCAGACGGTAAAGAATTTGCCTGCAGTGCAGGAAGACCAGGTTTGATCCCTGGATAGGGAAGATCCTTGAATAAGGAAATGGCAACCCAATCCAGTATTCTTGCCTGGAGAATCCCCATGGACAGAGGAGCCTGGCGGGCTACAGTCCATAGGGTCACAGAGTCGGACATGAATGAGCAACTAACACTTTCACTTTCAAAATGTCCAAAAGCTTTAGATTATACAATAAAATACTACAGAAAAACCAAGCTGATTTTAAGAAAATGAATGGCCATTCCATGTACTGCTTCTTCTCAGGGCTTCCTCAGCAATACTGCAGAACTATAAAAACTACAAAAAAAGCCATTCTACAGGAAGAATAATCACATACAATATTTCAGTGTAATTCCCCTTCTGGTGGCCTTTCTTAGAAATCACTGCACAAGTAATTAAGATGGGTCCATTGGAAAATGCTTATTAATGACCGCCAAACTGTTTCAATAAGGCAGATAATACATCTGACATGCTAGTAGATTCAGAGTTTGGTCAACCTCAGTTGTACTTTCAAAAAGTTACTTTGGAATAAAATATAGCCATTTCCAGGTTCTCATCTGTATTATTTCTGAAATCTCCTTTAGACTCATAATACAATTCTGTGCCTAGTCTTTGCTTTGACACTTACACCAATTACATGGCCTTGTCAATTCCAGCAATACCGTGCAATACTTAAAATCCTTAATCCATTTTCTCTAAAGCATCCAAAGTTACAAGATCATTTACATACGTGTTTAGGATTGTTGAATGTGTATCTGGACATTCTTAAAAGTTACTTTGGTTTTACATATGATTGCAAAGGTGAACAGTTTTTAGTTCATGCAATGACAGAATCTGCCTGTCTGCTATTTCCCATAAATTGGTTCAACATTCTTACACCACCATTATTGGAATAATACTTATTATGAAATAATTTTAAGTATTAACATTAAGCATCTCTTGAAATCTGTTTCATCTTATTAACCTCAACATCTGTGTCATTAGTGCTATTTAAAATGTTTGAAAGCCATCTAAGCTATAGCAGAATCTTGAAAAACTTGCCTTTTGGTGAATGAGGTGATTCACAGTGGAGCTGAGTGGCCTCCTTCATCTTAGGAAAAGTTCTGTTAACTGATCACCTGTTGACTCTGGGTCATCACATTGAGATAACCAGCTGGCAGTATAACCTCTAGCTGTTGCTTCCTACCATTTTAAACACTGGGTGTAGTTTCCATGAAAATCGTGAAAACAAGAAGACCATGCCCAGAAAGCCATATGGACTGTTTCATACTATTCTACTCAATAGTTTGAGAAAAGTATATGGCAAAACAAGTGGACAACTTCTGAAATGGAAATAAGAGTTTTAGAGTTAGATTTTAACTGATGGGCAATAGAGCAAAAAAGCTAGAAAAAGTGATTATTTCTATTGTTACCTTTAGGTTGTCAAATAATTTCAACTTGAAAAGTTACTTTTCTGATCAAAGTTGTTATTTGTCCTTTTCTAGCAACATCCATCAGAATCCCAGGGAGGGGATAACTTACGAAGAGAGGATACGCTGGAGGTGCCCCGAAGAAACTGGTGTAAGCCGTCTTCGTCTTCGCTGGAGCTGACTATACTGTTCCTCATTTCTAGCATGGACAGCTGAGTGCAAAGGCTGAGCTGGTGGTCCAACTTTTTGATCTTCTGTAAAGCAAAGTTTTAAGATTTCTGAGTGCTGTGGGACTTAGATCATAGCTTTCCTGTAAGTAGCATCTACTTTTCCTTGAAATAAAGAACTGTTGGTACACAGTGCCAAATAAATAGTAACTATAATTTTTTATTATAAGCTATTACTGCAAATACATTATAAAATTTTAATATACTCACTGGACTATTTATTAATCTGAAAAATGCTAAGCATCAACCTAATTTGATAATAGGCTAGACAAGATAACTTGAAGAGTGCACACACCCATATTCATAGTCCCTGGGGAAGAGTACTTATGGAAAAAATGTTTTGCAAGTTCTCTTCTGTAATCATTTAAATTTCTTTCTCATCAAACATGGGGAAATGAAGATCAAATTGCAAATTGTTGAAGATCCATACAGCTCTGAAATGCCTAAATGAATGGCCACAGGCTTCCATCCTATACCTCTCTTGTCACTTATGGGCTTTCTGGAAAGGGACCTGATCAGTAGGATGTGCAAGACTGGAAGACACAAGGTTAAAGTGCCAACCTCCTGCTTGCTGGGGTTGATCAGCATTTATCAGTCTGCCCTGCCTTCCCTGGCCTACACACATTGCCCTTAGTCCTCTGTCTCACTTACCATCTTCTTTAGCTTCCTTGAAAGGCATTTCATGAAGAGAACAGCACATCCTCACTACACATGAGGTGTCTGACATGTGCAGACACCTCACTAGGTCATGGGAAATATAATAATTACATGGTATTTTCTCATTCTTGAGAAATGATCCCCTGAAGGGTCTCTCAATTATAAGCATCCCCACTTCATTTAATAAAGAACTAATTCATGATTGGTTAATGAAGATTCAGGAACCTATACACTGCATAAAGGAGGGATGCCTCATTCTACATATGTACTTAACAAAGTAAAGGGACTCAGAAAAATACGTACTTTATCATTTAAGGTGGGATCATTCAATGAGTAGAGCTTGTTTGTAATGTCTTTTCCTATTAGATACCTAAATATTTCATATAGAAAAGGCTCTGATTCCAGAAAGTAAGTTAATCTTTCTCTTGACCAGCATAAAAATCTGCAATTATCATCTGCAATAATGGTGACCTGCCAAAGAAACAGAAAGAAAAATGTATATGAATTATGATGTCAGTAACTTGGGGAAAGGGAAGAGTGGAATAATTTAGTGGATATTATTATAGCAATATTTTATCATATTAGTTAAAATAAGATTCATAAACACAAGATTCTATAAATATAACATTATGTTTAAAATCAAGCAGTCTGTACACTGAACACAGTAAAGAACCCGCCTGCAGTGCAGGAGACATAAGAGATGCAGGTTCAGTCCCTGGGTTTGGAAGATCCCCAGGAGGAGGGCATGGCAACCCAGAGGAGTCTGATGGGCTATGGTCCATAGGGTCGCAAGAAGTTGGACATGACCGAAGCAACTGAGCATGCAATTTGCAGACTAAGTGAAAATAAAATCTTCAAGTTTTATTGTTCTGTTTTGTGAGGTCTGGTGATAGAAGATTGGCCTCCATGTCAATAGCACTGCTAGAGTGTACTAGCAGTGTTCAAGATGGCTAAATATTTCTTTATACATGGATGATTATACTAGAGAATGAAAATATGAACTCATGTGAACTGATTTTAGGACCCAGATTGTCATTGACAAATAAGGCTAGTAAGGGTCCTTTTTGTTTCCTTCTGTCATAGGTATTTCTCATGTGTGGACTACCAAGGGTAGCATGATGCGGACACACACAGAAAAGCTCCAGCTAGCTCAGAACTGGGAAACCATACTCTTTCCTTTAGTGTCATTACATAAGGAAGTGGGAGAGCATTGTAATTGCACTGTGCAGAGCCGAAGTATTCCGTAAAGAAATCCTCTCTCCAGAATGAGGAGCTCATCCTCACAGGCCCTTCCTCCCATGCAGGTCCTTCCATCAGCTTCACATGGCATGCCTATCACTGAACTCCAGCTCATCTGTGGTCCATTCTCTCTCCTGAGCACCCTGAGGGCAGAGAATGCATCTTCATACTGAGCGCCTGGCTTTCATCACAGACTGGTGCTCAGTGCAGATTTACTGAAGAAGGAATTAACAGATGAACACAAATACTTAAGGCAAAAAGTGTTTTTATATCTTTAACATTAAACCCAATGCCTTTCCAAGTGGGAGATAAATAAAAGTTTTCAAAATTGACATGAAGTCATATCTGGGCCCAGAGCAAAGGTTTCCAAAGGAGCTCTTTACCCTTTGTTAGTCAGAAAACTAAATGTATTTCAGATGACAAGATATGTTTTCTCTCTACTAGGAGAGAAAACAGAAAACCCAGCTTCTCTCCTTGTGTTAGTGGCTGAAATCTGATCCTCAGTAAATCAGAGGGTTTGACTACAAAAGATGGTTCAGTGTTCCCAGGAAAATAAACCTGTACTTATTTATCATGTTAAATAATATTAAATATTAAATAATATTTAATAAATCCACCAAACCAAACACATTGGCATTTAAGAAATGCATCAGCAGCTCTAAGGTTCCTTAAAATGCTGCTGCTGCTGCTAAGTCACTTCAGTCGTGTCCGCCTCTGTGCAACCCCATAGACGGCAGCCCACCAGGCTCCCCTGTCCCCAGGATCCTCCAGGCAAGAACAATGGAGTGGGTTGCCATTTCCTTCTCCAATGCATGAAAGTGAAAAGGGAAAGTGAAGTCGCTCAGTCGTGTCCGACTCTTTGCTACCCCAGGGACTGCAGCCTACCAGGCTGCTCCCTCCATGGGATTTTCCAGGCAAGAGTACTGGAGTGAGGTACCATCGCCTTCTCCTCCATAAAATGCTAAATTTCATTTATTCTTTCAACATACATTATTAGGCTGGTAATTTATGCCAGACCCAGTTCAAGGCACTGAGGTTATCATGGTGAACAAGAAAGACAAGATCCTTGCCCTGTGATGCTTACATTAGTGGAGGAAGCTGATAATGAAATGTGACAACCTCAGGTGGCAGTAAGTGTTTTGACAAATTACAGGACAGGGTAAAATGGAAGAGAATGACTAGGAGATTCCAGGTACACATAATGCCCTTCCTTTAAGAATGTATTGCATTTTGAAATATTTAAGGTGCTTTTATACCTATCATGTAAGCAGATCCTTAAAACTACCTTTGAGATAAGACAGATAACATTCTTCCTCATTTTCCAGATGCCAAATAAGCACCAAAAAACTTATATATGGACACATGTTAATGAACAATGGAGTGAGCACTTCTGACTTCCAGCCCAGACATGTTTTCACCACCAGGTGGGAAATCCAATATGTTCTAGATTTCTCAAGACAATCACTGAGAAAGCCATTTAGTGAAGTGAGCGTAAGGCTGACTCACCATCAAGAATCCTCTGTGTAAAGAACAACTGAACATAGTGTCATAAAGCCTCCATTCTAGTGGAGCAAGCTGGTAATAAGTAAGGATATGTGACCAAGAACAAAAAGATTTATAGGAAGAGAAGTATAAGATCAAGAGACATAGAAGCCTGTCCTTAGGAGTTCCCAGAAACAGTAGGAGATGTATATGTAAACAAAAGGCAACTGAATAATATTCTCAAGGAGGGAGTATTTTTAGAGAAGGTGAGCACCGGGTATTCAGGACGACCCAGTCCTGCATCCAAGCATTGAAGAAAGGGTTAAGAAAGTTGAAGTCCCTTCATTCTGCAAAGACATCATCCATGCCTTTGGAAGATACAATTCATGCACAGTGGGGGAAGAAGTAAAGGAGGAGTTGGAAATCATCCAGGAAAAGAAGGCGCCATTGCACAGGTGATATATTGCACATGCATCTAACTTTTTTTCAAACAAATACTTTTCATATGATATTATATTTTGCTTAGAACTATTTTTAAAAATTGAAGTTTAGTTGATTTAGTGTTTAAAGTATATAGCAAAGGGATTTGTTTATACATATATATTTCTCCCTTTTCAGATTATTTTTCATTATAGGTTATTATAAGATTGAATACTGTTCTTTATGGCATCAAATTGGGAAAGGAGTACATCAAGGCTGTATATTGTCACCCTGCTTATTTAACTTACGTGCACAGTACATCAAGCAAAATGCTGGACTGGATGAAGCACAACCTGGAATCAAGGTTGCCAGGAGAAATATCAATAACATCAGATATGCAGATGACATCACCCTTATGGCATAAAGTGAAGAAGAACTAAAGAGCCTCTTGATGAATAAAAAGGGAGAGTGAAAAACTTGGCTTAAAACTCAACATTCATGATATTATACATGTTTCAATGCCATTCTCCCAAATCATCCCACCCTCTCCCTCTCCCACAGAGTCCAAAAGTCTGTTCTATACATCTGTGTCTCTTTTGCTTTCTCACATACAGGGTTATCATTACCATCTTTCTAAATTCCATATATATGTGTTAGTATACTGTATTGGTGTTTTTCTTTCTGGCTTACTTCACTCTGTATAATCAGCTCCAGTTTCATCCACCTCGTTAGAACTGATTCAAATGTATTCTCTTTAATGGCTGAGTAATACTCCATTGTGTGTATGTACCATGGCTTTTTTATCCATTCATCTGCTGATGGACATCTAGGTTGCTTCCATGTCCTGGCTATTATAAACAGTGCTGCGATGAACATTGGGGTACATGTGTTCGATGCAAGATACAGGATGCTTGGGGGCCGGTGCACTGGGATGACCCNGGCTTTCTTATCCATTCATCTGCTGATGGACATCTAGGTTGCTTCCATGTCCTGGCTATTATAAACAGTGCTGCGATGAACATTGGGGTACATGTGTTCGATGCAAGATACAGGATGCTTGGGGGCCGGTGCACTGGGATGACCCAGAGAGATGGTGTTGGGGGGGACGTGGAAGGGGGGTTCAGGATTGGGAACTCGTGTACACCCATGGCAGATTCATGTTGATGTATGGCAAAACCAGTACAGTATTATAAAGTAAAAAAAAAAAAATTTTCAACATTCAGAAAATTAAGATCATGGCATTTGGTCCCATCACTTCATGGGAAATAGATGTGGAAATAGTGACATACTTTATTTTGGGGGCCTCCAAAATCACTGCAGATGGTGACTGCAGCCATGAAATTAAGACGCTTGCTCCTTGGAAGGAAAGTTATGACCAACCTAGACAGCATATTAAAAAGCAGAGACGTTACTTGGCCAAAAAAGGTCCATCTAGTCAAGGCTATGGTTTTTCCAGTGGTCATGTACGGATGTGAGAGTTGGACTATAAACAAAGCTGAGCGCCAAAGAATTGATGCTTTTGAACTGTGGTGTTGGAGAAGACTCCAAGGAGATCCAACTAGTCCATCCTAAAGGAGATCAGTCCTGAATATTCACTGGAAGGACTGATGCTGAAGTTGAAAGTCCAATACTTTGGCTAGCTGATAGGAAGAACTGACTCATTTGAAAAGACTCTGATGCTAGAAAAGATTGAAGGCATGAGGAGAAGGGGACGACAGAGGATGAGATGGCTGGATGGCATCACCGACTCAATAAGCATGAGTTTGAGTAAACTCCGGGAGTTGGTGATGGACAGGGAGGCCTAGTGTGCTATAGTCCATGGGGTTGCAAAGAGTCAAATGTGACTGAGCAACTGAACTTCTGCTATATAGCAAAGTGCTTCTGTTATACATGTATACATTCTTTTTTAATATTCCTTTCCTTTATTGTTTATCATAGGAATTGAATATAGTTCCCTGTGCAATATAGGAGGGCCTTGTTGTTTAAACATTCTATACTTAATACCTTACATCTGCTAACCTGAAACTCCCACTTTACCCCTCTCTAACTCCCATCTCCATGGCAACCATAAATCTGTTTTCTATGCCTGTGAGTCTGTTTGTTTTGTAGATAGGTTCATTTGTGCCATATTTTCAGTTTCACATATAAATTACATCATATGGTATTTGTCTTTGTCTTTCTGACTTACTTTACTTAGTTTGATAATCACTAGTTCCATTTCAGTTCACTTCAGTCGCTCAGTCATGTCTGACCCTTTGTGACCCCTTGAATCACAGCACATCAGGCCTCCCTGTCTATCACCAACTCCCAGAGTTCACTCAGACTCACGTCCATTGTGTCAGTGATGCCATCCAGCCATCTCATCCTCTGTCGTCCCCTTCTCCTCCTGCCTTCAATCTTTCCCAACATCAAGTCTTTTCAAATGAGTCAGCTCTTTGCATCAGGTGGCCAAAGTATTGGAGTTTCAGCTTCAACATCAGCCCCTCCAATGAACACCCAGGACTGATCTCCTTTAGAATGGACTGCTTGTATCTCCTTGCAGTCCAAGAGACTCTCAAGAGTCTTCTCCAAAACCACAGTTCAAAAGCATCAATTCTTCAGCGCTCAGCTTTCTTTACAGTACAACTCTCACATCCACACATGACCACAGGAAAAACCATAGCCTTGATTAGACAGACCTTTGTTGACAAAGTAATGTCTCTGCTTTTTAATATGCTGTCTATAACTTTCCTTCCAAGGAGCAAGCGTCTTTTAATTTCATGGCTACAATCACCATCTGCAGTGATTTTGGAGCCCATAAAGATAAAGTCAGCCACTGTTTCCAGTTTCCCTATCTATTTGCCATGAAGTGATGGGACCGGATGCCATGATCTTCGTTTTCTGATGTTGAGATTTAAGCCAACTTTTTCACTCTCTTCTTTCACTTTCATCAAGAGGCTCTTTAGTTTTTTTTCACTTTCTGCCATAAGGGTGGTGTCATCTGCATATCTGAGGTGATTGATTTTTCTCCCGGCAATCTTGATTCCAGCTTGTGTTTCTTCCAATCCAGCGTTTCTCATGATGTACTCTGCACGTAAGTTAAATAAGCATGGTGACAATATACAGCCTTGACATACTCCTTTTCCTATTTGGAACCAGTCTGTTGTTCCATGTCCAGTTCTAACTGTTGCTTCCTGACCTGTATACAGGTTTCTCAAGAGGCAGGTCAGGTGGCCTGGTATTTCCATCTCTTTCAGAATTTTCCATAGTTTATTGTGATCCACACTAGTTCCATTTATATTGCTGCAAATGACTGAGTAATATTCCATTATATGTATGTACCACATCTTGATCCATCCATCTGCTGATGGACATTTAGGTTTCTTCTATGTCTTAGCTATTGTAAATAGTGCTGCAATGAACAATGGGGTGCTTGTATCTTTTTGACTTATAGCTCTGTGTGGACATATGCCCTGGATCATATGGTAATTCTATATTTAGTTTTCTGAGGAACCTCCATACTGTTTTCTATGGTGGCTGCACCAACTTACATTCCCACCAACAGTGTAGGAGGGTTCTCTCTTCTCCACACACTCTTGGCCATTCTGACCAGTGTGACATGGTACCTCACTGCAGTTTTGATTTACATTTCTCTAATAATTAGCGTTGTTGAGCATCTATTCCTGTGCCTATTTGCCATCTGTATTTCTTCTTTGGAGAAATGTCGATTTAGTTCTGCTCATTTATTCATTGGACTTTTTGTTGTTGTCAAGTTGTATGAGCTATTTGTATATTTTGGAAATTAAACCCTTGTCAGCTGCAACAGTTGCAAATGTTTTCTCCCATTCTGTAGGTCGTCTTTTCATTTTTTTGATGGTTTCCTTTGCTGTGCAAAAGCTTGTAAATTCAACTAGGCCCCATTTGTTTTGTTCTAATTTCTATTGCCTTGGGATACTGACCTAAGAAAACATTGGTATGATTTATGTCAGATAATGTTTTGCCTGTGTTCTCTTCTAAGAGTTTTATGGCATTATGTCTTATGTTTAAGTCCCTAAGTCATTTTGAGTTTATCTTTGTGTGCATGAGAGGGTGTATTCTAACTTCATTGCTTTACATGTGACTAGGCAACCATTTTTTATTGATGGTTGAAAACTACTTTAAACCTGTTTAAATTATTATTCAATTTAAATGTAGTAACAGTAATAGTAAATATATAATAACAGTAATAGTAAATATATTAACATATAATAAGCTATGCGTGCATGCTAAGTCACTTCAGTCGTGTCCAACTCTTTGTGACCCTTCAGACCATAGCCCCCCCAACGGCTCCTCTGTCCATGGGATTCTCCAGGCAAGAATACTGGGGTGGATTGCCATGCCCTCCTCCAGGGGATCTTCCAACCCAGGGATGGAACCTGAGTCTTATGTCTCTTGCATTGACAGGAGGATTCTTAACCACTAGTGACACCTGGGAGGTTGAGTCTTCCAGGTCCACAAGGTCCAGCACTTAGTTGGAAGCAGGTAGTCGGCATATTGACTGAGGTCATTTCACTTGATAGCTGATGCTTCATTTCTGTCAAATAGACAGTTTACTTAATGATTTCCTGTCACAGCAGCCAAGTGAAACCTATCTTTAATGAGGAATTTTTTGAAGCACCTAGGAATTCTTAAAGCTTCCATAAAATACATTTGCTTTTTAGATTATTAGGGAATTTCAGCAGTGCCTATAAAAATAAAATAAAAGTAGTAGAAGACACAAAAGAATTTCTCTCAAGTAGAGAATTAGAGCATTTGTAACCAGGTTTGCTGCAATTACTCAAGGTGCTGGATTAGTCTCAAACCAATCTTACACCCTCACTTAATGAAAACACCTTATCAAGAACCAGGATGTCGGAGGGAAATGCTGAATGGGCTAGCATGGGAAATGGCAGTCTGACATTATGCCTGCCTGACTGTCCTCAGGGGAGAATTTATTATTTTCTTTGTGTACTTCACAACATTTCACACATGAAAATGTCCCAGAAGTGGTCCATTCAGCTAATTTTTATTGAATTCTCATCCGCACTAAAACACAGCAGAGCCAAAGCTGGCAGATTAAATTGCTTTGCAACTCAACCCAAAGATTTACTTAACACTAAGAGAAGGTTTTATTTAAAAGGAGTTAAAACTCAGTGTTCCTTTATTTCACCAGAGCCTGGACATCTGCCTCCAAGACATTCTTTTTCCCTTAAAGTCAATAAAGGTTTGTTTTTCAAGCTTCACAGCACAGGATGTGCTATCGATTATGGGAAGCCAACAGCGGGAGGTAGAACCCAAAAGAAAAATGAAAATGGCAAAGCTCACTGGAGATGAAATGACTGTACAAAGAAATAAGACACAAAACACTACTTCTGCCTTTTGTGATATTGATACTCAAGATTCTCCCAAGAGTTCTCAGCAGTAGCCTGTGTCTGTAAGTCTTAGCAGAGTACCAAGGGAGCAGCTGGCTGTTTAGAGTTGGTGTATCAGCTCTCTCACTGCCTGTCATCATAATTACTGCACGTTCCTGAACAACATTCACTGTGTGATCTCAAGGGACAGCCGCCAATTCTACTGGCTTCCTTTCCTCCTTTCATCCCACTGTTGAATTCACTGGCACCCCTACCAAAGAATGAATTTAAAGAAACAAAAATGCAAAGGAAGCAGCACCTTGTCAGAACACTTATAACTATCCCGAGTTAGAGAAAAATGAAATTAGCAGGTAAAAGGGTGTGTGAGTGCAGAAGTCTGGCCACTGACAATTTCAAGTGTCCTCTGCCACTGGCATAGAGAGTGAAAAGCTGACCTTGGGAGCACATGATGGTTTTCATCTGGGAACTCGCTTCTGGAAGAGGCAATATACTCCTACACAGATGTGCAACAGCTATTTTTACTCTTGAGTATCCACCAATAGGAACATTTGGTGAACAATCAAAACAGAATCTCTCCCAAGGGCTTACTCTGATGGGAGTCTTCTCCAACTGTATGGGACTTAGGCTCGATGATGCCAGAGCAGTTTTTATCCATTGATCAATCAGCCACACCAGACTCTCTGCAGAGAAAAGCTAACTAGTGCTTAGAGAGGCTGAACTAGTATCTTTCACCCAGGTAGGGTACCTTGAGTTTGGTCATGTTTTTAGAAATATGAGAAGCAAATCAATCATGAGGACTATTTCTCAAATGCCAAATCCCAATCCCCAAGAAGTGTGATGAGAGGTAGAAATTCCTTTGTATGTTAATTTAATTACACATATAATTTGAAATCCATTGTTAAAGACAGTACATGCTATGTCCCAGGGGCTACAAGGTGCTGGAAACACAGGAGGTTCAGTCCCCTTCCTTTCCCCAAATGCTGGTCTCTTCAGGATCCTATGAAACAGTTATTGTGTAAAATCACTTGCTACTATAAACAGAAACAGATGGAACAGATAAATGTTGGGCTTTGGAAGAAGAAATTGGAAGCAGGTCAGAGGAATGAGGGAGAGAGGAAAGAAGTGGCCCTGGACCACTTTATAGATGGTGGTGATTAAAGATACTGTAAGAATAAATCTCAGTACAGAGCTGACCCCAGAAAAACCCAAGGGAGTGTGTAAGTTAGAGGAGGCAGGATGTAGGTTCTGCTTTTTCCTCCTGTATCTTTAGCTCAGCAAGCCTGGGGACAGCGTTGCAGCCAGGTAGTAAATTTATATGAGACCCCCTAGTAAATGCACATAACTTTAACACGTTGTGTGCTTACTCAGGCAGGGTAGAAGCGCGGCAGGCCTGAAACCATTGTAAATCCACTTAACTAGTGTCTGTGAATGTCCCCTTGTATCTCCATGTGGCATCCCCAAGAGTGTGGCATGTCAAAATGAGGCTCAACAATAAGACTTTGTCACCAAGAAACACTGATTTTTCCTCCATCAGGTGGTAGCATCCCCTTCTATTCCATTTCCCACCTAAATGTTTACATCTACTCTCCTGTCGGTAGTGCCTAACGCGGCTCCTGTTCATAAGAAACCCTATTCTCAGGATACTTCCTTACTGCTGTTTATCTAGAGGCTCAGACTAAGGAAACTCTCATCCATTTTCTTGGTTATTTTCCTGACAATACTGAGGGGAATAAATAGGACAACTGGACATTTACAGGAAGAATCCGAACAAAGTATCACATAATGGAGTGTTTTTTTTTTTTTTTAGATATTAAAAGAGTCAGGCTGAGTACTTCAAATTATTCTAACTGTAAAGAACTTCATTCTTTGCCCTTAAATATGTTCATTACATTTAAAAGAGTACAGTGGCTAAATTTTTTTTCATGAGGATTAACAAAGTAGGTTCCCTGGGGCAAAATCAGTTTCCTGCTTTTCTCCAGTAAAAGTAACCAATTACATGTATTAAGTACACAGATTATCCATAACTGACCTTTTCCTTTTTCTCATAACAAAAGCATTAGATGTTCTCTATGGAAAAATTATAAAAATTCAACTAAAGGAAGAAGAGCAATCAAACTTTCAGAAATAAATGTTAACATAATGGCTAAATCAGGATATATCTTTCTAGACCTCTTCTTGTGTACCTATACACACCACTTTCAGTTTTACAAGGAACTTCCCTGATGGTCCAGTAGCTAGGAATCTGCCTGCCAGTGCAGGGGACACAGGTTTGATCCCTGGTTCAGGAAGATCCCACTTGCTACAAAGCAACTAAGCCCTTGGCACCAGAGAAGCTGCCTCAATGAGAGGCCCACGCACCACACTGAAGAGTAACTCCCACTCTCTGCAACCAGACAAAAGCCCGCATGCAGCAATGAAGACCCAGGACTGCCAAAAATAAATTAAAAAAAAATTTTTGCAAAAATGGGATCATACTATATATACCATATGGTAATCTCTTTTATCAATAAGTCACAGCGACTTTTCCATCTATATCCTTTGGATTTTGAATAAGACATTAACAAGTTCCAATCTTCTTAAAAATCATGCCAAAACATACCTGGAATTTTTCACCTTTGTGCATCTGGGTTGATCTAAATTCAGGAGAATCTATAAAGGCACAGGGGTAAATGTTATGCAGAAAATGTCCTCGATAGGAAACCTTCATTCTGATAACAGAAATTAGTGTTAATAAATGCATAATAATTCACACATAACATGACAAGCCTTAAAATCTCCATAATCTTATGGGTTTTTTATTTTGTAAAAACTTAAAGACCCCACAGGAGACTGACATAATTAAAAAGCACTTCTCAGGGCACGTGTATTAGTTTCAAAATAAGTTTCACTAACAACAAGGGGAAACAACTGTCCATATTGAAGCAGACATGTCTTTTTATCAGTGTCTAGCTGCTGCTGCTGCTGCTGCTGCTAAGTCGCTTCAGTCGTGTCTGACTCTATGCAACCCCATAGACGGCAGCCCACCGAGCTCCCCCGTCCCTGGGATTCTCCAGGTAAGAACACTGGAGTGGGTTGTCATTTCCTTCTCCAATGCATGAAAGTGAAAAGTGAAAGTGAAGTCGCTCAGTTGTGTCCGACTCTTAGTGACCCCATGGACTGCAGCCCACCAGGCTCCTCCGTCCATGGAATTTTCCAGGCAAGAGTACTGGAGTGGGGTGCCATTGCCTTCTCTGAGTATCTAGCTGGAATTACCATATAATTCATTATTCAAACTGGTACACTTCTGAGAGAGAACAGACATTGCTGTCTCCCCAGGAGACTGATTTTCCTAGAAGTTACATTTTTGTGATATTCAAAAAAATAAGCAAGTCACCTCTAAAACACGCATCAGTTCAGTTCAGTTCAGTCGCTCAGTCGTGTGCAACTCTTTGCGACCCCATGAATCGCAGCATGCCAGGCCTCCCCATCCATCACCAACTCCTGGAGTTCACTCAGACTCATGCATAAGCTTCTTAAATTTTAATACCCAATCTAAACCTATTCCAGTTTTGCCTCATTAAACTTACTAAATAGGTAAAAACTATTCACAAGTAAAAATCCTGATTAGCAACATGATTCACTGAGATAAATCCTACATAACTTTACCACATTACTCTGTAACATTCTATAAAGCAGCTGTCCAGATGAAAATTTATCTCCATGACCACTTACACCATTAGTTGGCAACATTCCCTTTCATTCATTTCCTACCCAGAGGCCAGAAGATTCCAGGCAAACAAGGCATTTTGATTTCCATAGAGCACTTACTTTCCTTTCAGGAGAATACTCAGACGGTCGTCAACTGAGGTTAGCTCCTCTACAGCATAGCTTTCACCCTTTTTCAATGTTTGGATCATGCAAAACTGTCCAGTTAATCTTCTGAACAAATCTGGAGACACACGGAGGGGTTCAAACAATCGCCGGTAGATGCTTTTGAGTTCCTTTTCGATCTTTACCTGAAAGGAAGCAGTGACCGAATGCCACATCTAATGCAGCAACCCTGAAACATCAGCTGCTGTGGTCTAAATAGAGTTTTCAGAATCAACGGATCTGCAATACATGCCATCACCCTTCTATGTTTTGGTCAGTGGAATCTGACACCAAGAGTAAGCGGTGATGTAAGTTTCAATGCTAAAAGGGCACTTTTGCAGTTAAGCTGAACTCTGACAGCATATGGTGAAGATCTGCACTGTTGATTACATCTCTTTCTATGCACTGTCAAGCAACCATGGAGGTTCTGATTGTTGTCACAGTGTTCACCTTGCCCATCTTAGCATTTTCTATAAATAACATTAATAAAAGCTTTTCATTTTAGAACATTTCTGTTTCACAGAAGGAAGTTACAGTAACTCTGAAATATTACAGCAAGGAATTAAGTACATAAATTAGAAATCAACTTGGAAATAAATTTACGAAGATTGATGCATTAAATGTTTTACTTGTGTGCAATTATTATCTAGTGAGTTAATACAGGAAATCAAATATCCTTAGCTGTAATTACTACTTCTCATGTATTTATTCCGAAGCAAAGTGAAGAAGGTAAAATTCAAATGGCTCAGTCACCTCTGTTGTCAGACTATCCAAGGCCCAAGTCAAGCCTATCCGTGTGCCCAGCATTAGTCTGGGAAATCTGTAGTGCATGCGAATGAACTTTGATGTTCAAGTGGGCTTCCATCTCAATGAAATCTGTGTCAGCTATGCCATGAAGCTACACACCCAGGAGATCAGGGCTGCTCAGATGCCACTTGCAGCCTTTCTGACACTCTCACTTTCCTGCTATTTCATTTTAATAAAGAATTAGCATTTATATTTTTCAAAAAGATAGGCTTATATCCTGAGAAGAAACAAAAGCACAGATACTGAGTGATTTACTTCCTTGGTGGCACTGTCACATCAACAACAACTTACTGAATCTTATGTTCAGAATGTGGGATTCTAGTAAGTTCTGCTATTGAGAAGCTGAAATTCTTATTATTACTATCATCTACCTTCTCCACTCTAGAGCTTTCGTAATGAGTTTTTAATTAAATCAGAGATCTGTCTCACTTTCAGCATGCATATTAGCCAGTGTGGCATGATGAACATATGAACTGAAAAACTGACTTAAATTCATAATCTGCTCATCTTGCCAGCCTTAGCTCAAGTCCCAGTTCTTCCATGAAGCCCTCTAAATTCCTCTCTTTGAAAGCATTCACTTGTCAAAGGTTTTTTTGAGCACCATGCCAGCCATGCTTGGCCGGAACAGAGAACACAACAATAAGCGTGGTAGACGATCCTATTGTTTACAGCTCCTGGCTGCTTCCACCCCTGAAAGAGGATCGGATATCCTCTTACCCCATCCCACTCCCACATCATCAGTCCTGGTCATGTCAGTTGCTCTGGCAAGCAGAATTGATATATGCTCCTTCTGAGCAGAAGTTTTAAGAAACAATAAGTGTTTCTTTTGTTCTATTTTTCCCTCTGCCATGACAATGCATGTCCAAATAGAACCTGTTGCTTCAGCAGAGACCCTGAAATGAAGAAACGTGGAATAGAATTACCACTGTACACAGCTGCCACAGTCCATATATTAGGTGAGTGAAGAAAAAATGTGTTGCTGTTATATGGCACTGAGACTTTCAGACTGTTACACAGCATAACATAGTGAAAACTGACTAATACAGTAAGCAAAACAGAGTGGGTTACAAGGTTTGAGGAGGTCACAATCTAGTGGAATGTCTATGACACATATCAATCTGTATCAGGGAAATTGTCATTTCCTAAGAACTATCATTTCTAACACATTTGTATGTGCATGTCTGGCCTTGAACATAAGATTAGAGCAAGCATGTTGTCTTTTGCTCTACTGAATATTTATATGTGCTTTGACAGTCAACAGTCAACAAACAGCTATGCAGTGATTGCTAGAGGCCATGCTATTTTCCTTTTCTGTTAGCACCAATTTGTTCTTGGTATGACCAAGGAAACACAGCAAGATAAGTTGGAGTGGAAAAGAAAAAGTTAAATATTACTGTTTTCATTACAACTTACTGAAAATGGTGACTTCCTTAAATGAGTATTTTGGACATGGGGGAAAAAAAAGCTATTACATTTAAAAACTAGCATAAAACATAACATGAGCTATTTGTAAATCATTAGTGTGTTCTGAAAGTTGTCTATGAGCACTTAATTTTATAACTAGGCAAAGATATTACCAAATGACATTTGAATAGCAATAGGAAGAAGAAATAATGAACTTAGATGACTAAAAAGAGAGAATACTGTCATGTTCTTTCATGTCTAAATTGCCCTAATGATTAAAAATGTTTTAAAAACTCATTTGTGGAACAGATTTCATGATATTCAAATATTTCATTTTCAGGCATATATATGCAAAAAGTCTCATCTTCAGAAAAATGATATTAAAGGGCCTAAAGATATTAGATGCTCATTCTCAAATATGAACAAAGTACTTGATTAGCTTTAAAATCTCTTACTTATTAATTAATTGTTAGTAATTACCGGTCTTTTCTTGTACAAAAGATATGAAAGATGCAGAATGTTGATCCCCAGGAACACCGAGTTCCAGATCATGATATCCAAGGCACATCGGTAGAGAGTGGCCCAGACAACATAAAGGGCACATCCTGTGAACAACGAGGTGGGCATGTAAGATGTCTTGTAGCTTAATAAGCTTGTCTTGTAGCTTCAGTATGTAGCTTAATACATTTGTCATCCTCTGTATATAAAATATTTCCAAACACATCTTGGAAATACATGTCAAATATCACTGTTACATTTTGGGTTTTGTTTAATTACCAAACCAAACCACATGTTGTTGCATAAAACTGGTAAAGTTAAAAAGAAGAACAGAACTTTATAATTCTACTACTTAAAAGATAGCCATTGTTCATAGTTAATACTGACTCACAGTTTTTCTGTATTTTTAACTGATGGCAAACCTAATGAATCCACAATTTAAAACTTACTTTTTTACTTATTGCAGTGATTTTCTCATTTCATTAAAGCACTTCATATCACTTCATGGGAAATAGATAGGGAAACAGTGGAAACTGTGTCAGACTTTATTTTTGGAGGCTCCAAAATCACTGCAGATGGTGATTGCAGCCATGAAATTAAAAGACGCTTGGTCCTTGAAAGAAAAGTTATGACCAACCTAGATAGCATATTAAAAAGCAGACATTACTTTGCCAACAAAGTTCCATCTAGTCAAGGCTATGGTTTTTCCAGTGGTCATGTATGGATGTGAGAGTTGGACTGTGAAGAAAGCTGAGCACCAAAGAATTGATGCTTTTGAACTGTGGTGTTGGAGAATACTCTTGAGAGTCTCTTGGACTGCAAGGAGATCCAACCAGTCCATTCTAAAGGACAGTCCTGGGTGTTCATTGGAAGGACTGATGCTAAAGCTGAAACTCCAATACTTTGGCCACCTCATGCAAAGAGTTGACTCATTGGAAAAGACCCTGATGCTGGGAGGGATTAAGGGCAGGAGGAGAAGGGGATGACAGAGGATGAGATGGCTGGATGACATCACTGACTCAATGGACATGAGTTTGGGTAAACTCTGGGAGTTGGTGATGGACAAGGAGGCCTGGCATGCTGCAGTCCATGAGATCAGAAAGAATCGTACACAATTGAGCGACTGAACTGAACTGAATACATAGTTTTTATTGATTGTAACTGACAAACCATAATTTAACTATCTCCCTGATGGTGGACAGGTAAAATACTTTGGCTGTAATTTTAAAAAATTATTTATTTCGGCTGCATCAGGTCTTAGTTGTAGCATGCAGGATCTATTTCCCTGACCAGGGATCAAACCTGAGCCCCTTGCATTGGAAGCGCAGAGTCTTAGTTACTGCACCACCAGGGAAGTCCCTGTAATTTTTTATTAAAGCAGTTTTATATATAAAAATGTAACTGTTCTTGTGACTACTTGCTTAGGGTGGATGACCCAACAGTGAGCTATAAGAGAATAAGCTTTATAGACTCTGATGACATTAAAGGACTATTTTCCAAGATTTGTGCAAATTTGCACAAATTGGTTGGTTGGCTTCAAATCTGCACAAATTTGATTGGCTTTATGATGGGAGAATCAGTATATATTTAAAAATTATCCATATCAGTTATCAATATATCAATAGCACATACACACAGAAAAACTAAATCTTCCATTTTTAAAAAGTTATTCACTTGCAATTTTAAAATTTCATTAAAATGATGTGGGGCACCTGAATAATAACCCAAAGTGTAAAAATTTTAATGTTCTTTAGATAGTGAGTGAGTGAAGTCGCTCAGTCATGTCTGACTTTGCGATGCTGTGGACTGTAGCCCACCAGGCTCCTCCGTTCATGGGATTCTCCAGGCAAGAATACTGGAGTGGGGTGCCATAGCAAATACGGAAGACATGTAAAATCCTATTACCTAAAGGAGACAGGGTAACATGATGGAAGGACTGACTGGGAAGCTGGAGGATCCAAATTATAGTCCTGGTTTGGCTAGTTTTCTCTGGTCTTAACCTTGGATGATTCATTTGATATCTCCAACGCCTCAGTTGCTTTGTTTCTATGGTGTTGGACTAGGTGATCTCCCTTGGTCTGTTCCATCTCCAAAGTTCTGTCTTAAAAGTCATAATTAGCTTTTGCCTTTTTTAATAGGATGTGGTTTTATTTCTTCCCTCAATACTCTGTTCCTCCTGCCATAATCCCTACCTGACCCAGAGGTAACAGCCACAGAACCCTACCTTCCAACCATCCTTCTAGCACTTTCTTTGACGCTTCCTTGTCATTATCGTATATTTCAGGCACAGTGAGCTACTTTTCATCCTCCCTCAATGTGCTGGATCCTGGATACCACACACTCACACTCAGAGGAATCCTGTTCATCTTCCCAAAGCCAGCTTCACTGCCATCTCTGCAGCGCACCCTGGTCTGCTTTCCCACTGAGCCCATCACCCTGTCCATTTCTCCTTGGCACTGGAATGCCCACCTGCATCACAGCATCTAATGTGTCCTATGTGACTGCCCACCTGTTTCTCTCTGGCCTCCAAAAGAGTGTCTTTCTCAAGGATGCAGACTTCATTGTTCACTTTCTGTCTGACATTTTACAGATGCTCAAAAATGCATCTGAATAAATGAATCACCAGGGACATAATCACAGAGAGTAACTTGTCCAGAATCACTGGCTAAAATGGTAAATTAGCCTGTTTTAGTATTTTGATATGGATTAATTTAACTTGCTTCATCAGGGTTAACAGAGTATCTCCCTAAAATTTTATTTGAACTATTGTGTCTGGGCAACTATTTTTGTTCCCAGTGTTGCTTTACTGCTCCCAGCAAGTAAACGACTATTCAAATAATGATAGTTAAAACTATAGAGTATTTACTATATGCCAGGTACTGCTGCTAAGTCACTTCAGTCATGTCTGACTCTGTGTGACCCCATAGACGGCAGCCCACCAGGCTCCCCCGTCCCTGGGATTCTCCAGGCAAGAACACTGGAGTGGGTTGCCAGTTCCTTCTCCAATGCATGAAAGTGAAAAGTGAAAGTGAAGTCACTCAGTCACGTCCGACTCTTGGCGACCCCATGGACTGCAGCCCACCAGGCTCCTCCATCCATGGGATTTTTCCAGGCAAGAGTACTGGAGTGGGGTGCCATTACCTTCTTCGATGCCAGGCACTATTGTAAGTCAAATATCACATACACACACAAACTCATAAACACTCACCTGATTTTCAAACCCCAGGAGGTGGTATTATTTTTACCCTTATTTGACACCTGGGGAAACTGAGCTATAGAAAGGTTATTGCCCTAGTTAATAACAGTTGGCAAGTGCTGGAACCAGGATTGTAAAAACACAGTCTGGTTCCAAAGTTTGCACTCTTACTCACAAACAGATTTCTGATGTCTGGAAAATCTAAACAACATATGAACGTGCTGTTAGCTTTATCTAAAGTACAAAAGGGTGAAGGCCTATGTTCTAACTTACTTGATGTACTGCTAATTTGCTAATGAAGGCTCATAGTTTTGGTATGCTACAGATCCTCCCCAATACAAAGCCTATCAGATGCAAGTTATAGAAAAATTTTATATAACATTAGTTAAGTATCTTACCTATAGCTAACAGCCCCCTAAGAAGTATCATATGAAGGTGAAGTGTAGTTGGAATAACCAATCCAATTGCGAAAAAAATATTTGCTACATGAAAAACTAGATGATGTATCTCTCTCCAGTTTTCACAAGTGGTCTCATTGGAAGGCACAGGTAGGATTCTTTCTAACTCAGGTGTAAAACCTATTGCAGTTGCTTCTGCCAGTGGGCTAGACATGGTATAATTCATCTTGAAAATTCCTGTAAAAATGAAAAAATGAAAGGACAGTCAAAAAATGACAGCTGTATCTTATCACCCACCCCTATGGGTATTATATTATACCAAAATTATTTCTATGAACTAGATGTTGGTAAATAGACTTGTCTGGTGCTTATGAATTAGACAGACCTAGGTTCAAATTCCCACTCTGTCACATATTAAAAGTATCCATTTTCTTATCTGTTAATGACGATAATAGTTCACTGACTTTATGATGAAATATATAAAATACTTAGGCTAGTGCATAACTATTCCCTGATGTATATACCTATACATATCTAAACATTTATCTATTAATATGTTTGTATCTAAACATACTTGGTGGGGTAGAGAGGAAGGAGGGATTTAACTAGCCTATAAACAATCACCAATATTCATAAACCACAATATAAAAGTTATTTAATATAGTTTTCTATTATTCTGCCATTAGAGACACTGAATCCAAACACAGGAAAAATGACTAGAAAATGGGTTTTCTGAATACTTTGAAAAATTAACACCTTGTTATTTACTATTTGAAGGCTTAGGATGTTTTGTTGTTGATTAGTTGCTAAGTCATGTCTGACTTTTTGTAACCCCATGGACTGCAGTCTGTCAGGCTCCTATGCCCATGGAATTTTCCAGGCAAGAAAATGGGAGTAGCATGACATTTCCTACTCCAGGGGATGTTCCTGACCTAGGGATCAAACCTGCATTTTTTGCATCTCCTGCATTGGCAGGTGGATTCTTCACCACTAATGCTGTTGTTAATCACTATACCACATATATGTATATACTGCATTATCATATTGTTGTTTAGTCACTAAGTCATGTCTAACTCTTTGTGACCCCTTGCACTGTAGCACTCCAGTCTCCTCTGTCCTCCACTATCTCCTGCTGCTGCTGCTAAGTCACTTCTGGGTTTGCTCAAATTCACGGCCACTGAGTGCATGATGCTGTCTAACCAGCTCATCCTCTACTGCCCCCTTTTCCTTTTGCCTTCAGCCTTTCCCAGCATCAGGGTCTTTTCCAGTAAGTCAGCGCTTCCCATCAGGTGGCCAAAGTATTGGAGCTTCAGCTTCAGTTATCAGTCCTTCCAATGAATATTCAAGGTTGATTTCCTTTAAGATTGACTGCTTTGATCTCCTTGCAGACCAAGAGACTCTCAAAAGTCTTCTCCAGCACCACAATTCAATATCATCAATTCTTTGGTGCTCAGCCTTCCTCATGGACCAACTTTCACATCCATACATGACTACTGAAAAAGCCATAGCTTTGACTAGATGGACCTTTGTCTGCAATGTGATGTCTCTGTTATTTAATACACTGTCTAGGTTTGTCATAGCTTTCCTTCCAAGGAGCAAGCATCTTTTAATTTCATGGCTGCAGTCACCATCTGCAGTGATTTGGGAGCCCAAGAAAACAAGACCTGTCACTGCTTCCACTTTTCCTGCTCTATTTGCCATGAAGTTATGGAATCAGATGCCATGATGTTCGTTTTTTGAATGTTGAATTTTAAGCCTGCTTTTTCACTCTTCTCTTTCACCCTCATCATGAGGCTCTTTAGTTCCTCTATATTTTCTGCCATTAGAGTCATACCATCTGCAGATTGTTGATATTTCTGAGGTTGTTGATATTTCTCCTGGCAATCTTAATTCCAGCCTGTGATTCATCCAGCCTGGCATTTCATATGATGTACTTTGCATATAAGTTAAATAAGCAGGGTGACAATATACAGCCTTGATATACTCCTTTCACAAATTTGAACCATGTCTGGTTCTAATTGCTGCTTCTTCAGCTGCATACAGGTGTCTCAGGAGACAGGGCAGGTGGTCTGGTATTCCCATCTTTTGAAGAATTTTCCACTGTTTGTTGTCATCCATACAGTCAAAGGCTTTAGCACAGTCAATGAAACAAAAGTAGATGTTTTTCTGGAATGCCCTTGCTTTCTCCATGATTCCAGTTAATGTTGGCAATTTGATCTCTGGTTCCTCTGCCTCTTTGAAACCCAGCTTGTATATCTAGAAGTTCTTGGTTCACATACTGCTAAAGCCTAGCTTGAAGAATTTTGAGTATAACCTTGTGAACATGTGAAACGAATGCAACTGTACAATAGTTTGAACATTCTTTGCTGTGCTGTGCTTAGTCACTCAGCCCTGTCCGACTCTTTGCAACCCCCTGGACTGTAGCCCACCAGGCTCCTCTGTGAATGGGGATTCTGCAGGCAAGAATACCGAAATAGGTTACCATGCCCTCCTCCAGGGGATATTCCCAACCCAGGGATCGAACCCAGGTTTCTCGCACTGCAGGTGGATTCTTTACCATCTGAGCCACAAGGGAAGCCCAAACATTCTTTGGCATTGCCCTTCTTTGGGTTTGGAATGAAAACTGACCTTTACCTGTCCTGTGACCACTGCTGAGTTTTCAAAAATTGATAAAATATTGAGTAGAGCAGTTTAACAGCACTATCTTTTAGGATCTTAAATAACTTAGCTGAAATTCCGTCACCTCTACTAGCTTTGTTTGTAGTAATGCTTTGTATAGAGTTGATGTCACATTCTAGGATGTCTGGCTTTAGGCGAGTGACCACACCATTGTGGTTATCCAGGTCATTAAGACCTTTTCTGTAATGTTCCCCTGTGTATTCTTGCCACCTCTTTTTAATCTCTTCTGCTTCTGTTAGGTCCTCACTGTTTCAGTCCTTTATTGTGCCCACCATTGCATCAAAGCTGGAATCAAGATTGCCAGGAGAAATATCAATAACCTCAGATATGCAAATGATACCACCCTTATGGCAGAAAGTGAAAGGCACTAAAGAGCCTCTTAATGAAAGTAAAGAGAGTGAAAAAGCTGGCTTAAAACTCAACATTCAGAAAACTAAGATCATGATATCTGGTTCCATCACTCATGGCAAATAGATGGGGAAACAATGTAAACAGTGATAGATTTCATTTTCTTGGGTTCCAAAATCATTGCAGATGGGACTGCAGCCATGATATCAAAAGACTCATGCTCCTTGAAAGAAAAGGTATGACCAACCTAGACAGTATATTAAAAAACAGAGTCACTACTTTGACCAGGCCTCCCTGTGCATCACCAACTCCCAGAGTCCACCCAAACCCATGTCCATTGTGTCGGTGATGCCATCTAACAATCTCATCCTCTGTCATCCCCTTCTCCTGCCCTCAATCTTTCCCAGCATCAGGGTCTTTTCAAATGCATCAACTCTTCACATGAGGTGGCCAAAGTATTGGAATTTCAGCTTCAGCATCAGTCCTTCCAATGAACACCTAGGACTGATCTCCTTTAGAATGGACTGGTTGGATCTCCTTGCAGTCCAAGAGACTCTCAAGAGTCTTCTCCAACACCACAGTTCAAAAGCATCAATTCTTCGGCACTCAGCTTTTTTTACAGTCCAACTCTCACATCCATACATGACCACTGAAAAAACCATAGCCTTGACTAGACGGACCTTTGTTGACAAAATAATGTTTCTGCTTTTCAATATGCTGTCTAGGCCATAACTTTCCTTCCAAGGAGTAAGTGTCTTTTAATTTCATGGTTGCAATCACCATCTTCAGTGATTTTGGAACCCCCCCAAAATAAAGTCTGACACTGTTTCCACTGTTTCCCCATCTATTTCCCATGAAGTGATGGGACCGGATGCCATGATCTTCGTTTTCTGAATGTTGAGCTTTAAGCCAACTTTTTTACTCTCCTCTTTCACTTTCATCAAGAGGCTCTTTAGTTCTTCTTCATTTTCTGCCATAAGGGTGGTGTCATCTTCCTATCAGGGTTATCGATATTTCGCCCAGCAATCTGGATTCCAGCTTGTGCTTCCTCCAGCCCAGCGTTTCTCATGATGTACTCTGCATATAAGTTAAATAAGCAGGGTGACAATATATAGCCTTGACATACTCCTTGTCCTATTTGGAACCGGCCTATTGTTCCATGTCCTGAATATTTATTGGAAAGACTGATACAGAAATTGAAGCTCCAATAATTTGGCCACCTGATGCAAAGAACTGACTCACTGGAAACGACCCTAATGCTGGTAAAAATTAAAGGCAGAAGGAGAAGGGGATGAGAGATGATGAGATGGTTGGATGGCATAACTGACTTGATGGACATGAGTTTGAGCAAGCTCCAGGAGTTGGTGACGGACAGGGAAGCCTGGTGAGCTGCAGTCCATGGGGTTGCAAAGAGTTGGACATGACTGAGTGACTGAACTGAACTTGCATGAAATGTTCCCTTAATATCTCCAATTTTCTTGAAGAGATCTCTAGTCTTTCTTATTCCGTTTTCCTCTATTTCTCTGCATTGTTCATTTAAAAAGGCTTTTTAAAAAATCTTGCTTTGCTATTCTCTGGAACTCTGCATTCAGTTGGGTATATCTTTCCCTTTCTCCTTCGCCTTTTGCTCCTCTTCTTTCCTCAGCTGTTTGAAAAGCCTCCTCAGAATACCACTTTGCCATCTTGTATTTCTCTTTCTTTGGGATGGTTTTGGTCCCTGCCTCCTGTACAGTGTTATGAACCTCCATCCATAGCTCTTCAGGCACTCTGTCTACTAGACCTAATCCCTTGAATCTATTTGTCACTTCCACTGTATAATCATAAAGGATTTGATTTAGGTCATATCTGAATGGCCCAGTGGTTTTGCCTACTTTCTTCAACTTAAGCCTGAATTTTGCAATAGGGAGCCCATGAACTGAGCCACAGTCAGCTCCAGGTCTTGTTTTTGCTGAATATATACAGCATCTCCATCTTTGACTGCAAAGAACATAATCAGTCTGATTTTGGTATCGACCATCTGGTGATGTCCACGTGTAGAGTCCTCTCTTGGGTTGTTGGAAAAGGGTGTTTGCTCTGACTAGCATGTCCTCTTGACAAAACCCTGTTAACTTTTGCCCTGCTTCATTTTGTACTCCAAGGCCAAACTTGCCTGTTATTCCAGACAGCTTGACTTCCTACTTTTGCATTCCAATCCCCTATGATGAAAAGGACATCTTTTTTGGTGTTAGTTCCAAGCATTGTAGATCTTCATAGAACCAGTCAACTTTAGTGGCCCTGCACAGCATGGCTAATAAGCACCTTTGCCGTGATAAGGCTGTGCTCTATGAGGAAGACATTAACATATACACACATAATAACTATATTACTATAGTCATTTATATATACAGTTAACATGTACTCCTTTAACTTTCTAATTTAAACAATTACTTTCTTTCCCATAAAAATTCTAGTTAGAAGGATCTCACAAATTGAAAAGTAATAAACTTCCAGGTTCTTTATATGTAGGAGGGGTCATGAGTATGCATTTGACTATTTAATATTAGAATCAGTAGCAAATACATTTCAAAGAAAATACATTTTACACATGTTTACAGAAACCTTAACACAAAATGGCACTACTTCATGACTATATGATCAGTCTTCTCTGGTACTTTAAAAATTCTATTATTAATTATACAAATTGGTCCCTGACAAAAACTATGTAGATTTACAGAATAAGTGAATTGTTCTGTTTCAGGGAAAGAATTCCAAATGGAGACCCAAAATATGTTTAAATTTTTCATTTAAAAATATGAATTTCTTTCCAATAAGTTCACACAATAAGCCATATGTTTCCATTTCTCTCTTTTTCATCATACTGAAGTAAAGGTTTTGGGTGGTAGAATAAATTGGTATCGGGTTGGCCATTTTTCAAGGATGTTATTAATACATTAATGTGAAAGAATTCCACATCTCTTAAGACGGTAGAAAAACATGCATGCCTAAATTTACAAACAGTAAATAAGTCAAAGATCTCATCTCATAATTCTGAAACAGTTCATACATATAAGAAATAGTTGACTTAGATATTGATTTGTTGAAAAAAAGGAAAGAAATAAAAATTCAACTACTTTTTAATTGATGTATACTTGATGTACAATATTATATGTTACAAGTGTATGATACAGTGATTCACAATTTTTAAAGGTTATACTCCATTTATAGTTATCATAAAATACTGGCTATAGTTCTGTGTTGTTGTACAATATATACTTGTAGCTTGTTTTATATACAATAGCTTGTACCTCTTAATCCTCTACTTTCCAGGCAGAGGGTGGGATGATTTGGGAGAATGGCATTGAAACATGTATAATATCATGTAAGAAACAAATTGTCAGTCTAGGTTCGATGCAGAATACAGGATGCTTGGGGCTGGTGCACTGGGATGACCCAGAGGGATGGTACGGGGAGGGAGGTGGGAGGGAGGTGCAGGATTGGGAACACATGTACACCCGTGGCGGATTCATGTTGATGTATGGCAAAACCAATACAATATTGTAAAGTAATAAGCCTCCAATTAAAATAAATAAATTTAAAATAAAAAAACAAATGTTTGAATCAATAAAAATATAAGCCTATTAGGATGGTGGAATCATTATTTTAATAACTCAATTTATACAAAGTTTGTTTTCAAGAACCAAATCAGAATTAATCTCACAATTTTTTCAAGAGGGAGAATGATATTAAATGTCCTCTATCACTCATGATGTCAACATCAGCCTATGCATTGGTATCATATAAGCTAAATTAACTGCCATTTCTATTGCAGTTTAGAATGTGTTTTTATTTCCATTGTCCCATTTGTTCCTCAAATTACCCTATGTTCCTTACAAGACAGACTATGTCATATTCATCTAGGTATATCCAAGCCTACTCTCTGTAGAGAACGCCAGAGGCAGAGGTGAAAGCCATATGTAAGGTACACAAAATGACCAACACTTTTAGAAATTACCTTTCAGTCTCCCCAAGCCTAGTAGTAAAGGCAGAAGAGTGCCAAGCCTTCCCGAGGTTGAGAGTCAGGTTCTGTACTATAAGCTCTAGAAAGCCAACCTAAGTAAGAGAAAGTCACTTCTGCTCTTTGGGTGGGTTTCTTCCTAGGAATTGAGACAACTGGACTAGATGGTCATCAAAATGTTTTCAAGTTTTAATAGCCTGTGGCTCTAATAGAGATTTACATAGTCAATTAATACACATTCTCTCTCACATCCACCTGATTATACCTGTATTATCAATTAATCCACTGTAATTCAATTTCAGGCTTTTAAAAGTTCTCTAAGTGGAACTAAAATTACCAATTTATGGTCAAGAAAAATGACAGGAAAACTATGATCTTCTAGCCCAAGAACCAAGGACACAGTAACATGAATTTTTAAAAGGTGAGTTAACCCTATAAATATTTTGATGTAGCACATCTTATTAAATATATAGTAACATATATGTGATTCATTTTACTTGTATATTTATGTCTACTATTTATCTATAGGTCTATTATTTACCTGTGTATACTTATCTATAGCCTATTTTGAAATGTCAGTGATCTACTGTCAACAAATATTGATAGGATCTTACTGGGTTCAATTTCTTTTGACTACTACCTAATGGATTCATGTGGCTTACACTGAATTATCCTTAAGCAGAGAATGCACGGGTCTAACGGAGAGAGGTTAGACTGATAAAATGATAAGCATTCACATTAATTCTGACTAAATCAAGAGAAATTTTCTTGTATTAGTTTCCTTGGAGTCTAATTTCTTAAATTCCCTGTTCTAGTAAAGTCCTGTTGATCTGTTGGTTTTCAAAGAGGTGTGTGCAAGGATCGGTAGCTAGATGGTGAAACTAACCTTAATCCTTTGCCAAACTGCAGAAATGTAAAAGGTAACAACAGGGAGCAAAAGTTGTGCTCCTAGACTGGCTCAGTTCATTCCATAATCCTAACTGAACCTTTGTTTCTTTTCGGAATGGTAAAGGGCGTTATGTTACTCTTTTCGCACTTACTCCTGCTTCAAAAGTCAGCAGTTTCTGGGACTTGTCTGGCCGACAATCGGTTTCCCAAAGCCTCCGAAACGAGGGAGAGAGGGCGCGGGTGGATCACCGGTCCCCTATCCATCTGTACTCCCCAGGCGCCCGGCTCACCTCGCTCCTCAAAGAGGAAAGGCCGTATCAACTCTTCTTGGTCCGAAGCTCTCGGGCCCAAGGGGTGTGCAGTGAGCGCCCTGACTCCCCTCGCATTCCCAGCGGCAGTCCAGGGCGGGCGACACGGTGCGCCCGGCTGCTTGCTGCCTACGCGTGGGCCCCGGAGGCCCTACAGGGGGTGAGGAAGAGCGGTGCTGGGTTCGCGGGTGGGGAGCCCTGGGAGCTCCGCGGGGAGAGAGGCTGAGCTCACCCGGGGCTCACGGGCAGCAGACCGCGGGAACGGGCACCCGAGGACGCTGGCATTGCCAGACTCGAGTGGCAGGTTTGCGACCCCGGGTGAAGGGCGGCTTCCAAGGACAGGGAGCCCCACGAGGGCGCGGCCAGAGAGGAGAGGGCGGGGTTCCCAGTGGTCCGGGGCACGGAGATCCCACAGCCACCGCCCGTGAGGACAAAGTTGCTCCCAGCGGAGCAGGCATCTAACTTTCACTTCCCGATTTAGCCTAGAGAGCGCGAGCCTGCAAATAACCGGGCGCCCTGGGGGAGCCCGAGGCAGCTGTTCCCCTCGCTCCTTACCTGGCGCGTCCCTGGCGCGGAGCTCGGGCGGCGCCGGCCAAAGTTTGGGGCAGCAGCGGCGGCTGAGGGGGACACAGACTTGGCCACCCGACGGGCGCGCGACGCGAAAGCCTCAGCCGATCCCGGGTTGAGACGCTGCTCCTCCCGCGCCGGGTCCCGGCGCCGGCAGCGGCTTTGACTAAAATAGGCATCGCGGCAGCTGCGGCTGGGGTTGGGGCCGCACCGCGCACGCGCCCGGCGTCCCTGCGCCCCCCGGCGGGCGGAGTCCCCGGCCTCGGCCAGGGTTCCCGTCCCGGCTCTGGCAACTCCGCCGCCGCGTCGGCACAAGTGTGGTCCATTTGAAACACCCGCTTTTTCTTTTCTGGTTTCCTCTCTCCTCTGGGTTCTGCTCTTGTTTGGGCACGAGTGAGGGGCGGGCAACATCTTGGGGGCAGCTCCGTAGGTTGTTCATCCTCATGAGGATAACTCGAAGCGGTCGGGTCCCAGGAGAGAGAAAAATCAGGAGAAGAAATGAAAACTAGAATCATTTCCCCACAAAGTCGCATTAACTCCTTTCTGGGATAGTCGCTCGCATCTGAGCACAAGGCGGAAGGACCCAGAGAGCGCACAACTCTGGGGTCTGAGCCGGGCGGCGGAGCTAGCGGGTTGGTCCCCACCGTCGCGGACGCGGGATGGCGCCCCCGAGGGAGCCGGCCCTGCTGCTGCCTGGGGAGCCACGCGGGAGACTTCGACACCAGCCACTGTTTTGTTTCCATCGAAACAAGGTACTGATCTGAAATTTACATTTCCGTGGCAACGCCAGGCCTCCACTGTAGGCGAAGCTTCACCCGAATTTGCCACCTGAATTTGGCAGACTCGAGACCCCTAATTTGAAAAGCCAGGTAATGAAAATATGCCCCAATCAGTTTTTACTGTTTATAGAGGACAACTGTTTGGGGTAAGAAATGCTAGGCAAATTAATGAAAAATAGGTACAGGGGAGGAGCTGGAGAACAAAAGGGGAGTATTAGCTGGACATTCACAGTTTCCACCCCAAGTGTTCCATTGACGGGCAGAATTTGTGCCGATTATTAAAGTGTGAGATCTTTCATGTGTGCCAAACATGCTCCGAAGACCACGGGTACGTTATAAAGTGAGTACTTGGGTGTGGACCCTTGCCAGCTGTCTCTAGTGGAGAAGCAGTGCCGCATTTCTTCAGAGTGCCACAAAGACCAGGTTTGAATCCTGCCTCCAGCTGTGTGGCCTTGGGGAAGTTACTTTGCTTTTCTGTGCCTCAGTTTCCTCTTTTATACCTTGGGGATGATGAGGATGATGATTGCACCTGTCTCAGGGCTGTTTGGAAGACTAACTGATTTAATATGCATAAAAGGCTTAGTATGTAGTACAGAGCAAGTTCTATGTGTATGGCTACATATTCTACTTATAGACCTCCTTCTCTAATATGTTTGAAATTTGCTGTATTTATCCAAAATTTATTTTCAGGGCTACTTCTTCAGAGTCTGCTTCTTTTTAGATGCACTGCTAGCGATTTTGGTAGCTACCACTACTTGCAGTTTAAGATGTAGGTTTAATCGTAAATGCACACAAAATTTTTGCATAGATAATCATTGGAAAATGGCTTATAGTAATGAACACTGGAAATAACCTAAATTCTAATCATAGGGGACTAAGTAAATTTTAGGTCATCCAAACAATTACCTGTAATTGTTCTATGAAGCTATTAAAATAATTCATAGAAAGATATTAGAGACATAATAATATCTGTAAATTATACAGAACAGGTGTCGGTAAACTTTGGCCCAGATACCCAGACAACTACCCAACTAAAATAGTTTCTATATTTTTTAATGGTTGACATCATCAAAAGAAGATTTCATGATGTGAAAATTATGTGAAATTCAAGCACAGTCTTCATAAAGTTTAGTTGGAACCCAGTCAGCTCATTAATTTATGACTGCTTTTGGGCTATATTGAAGAGTTGTGATAGAAACTATATGCTCTTGCAGAGCCCAAAGTTTTTACTATCTGGTTCTTTGCTGAAAAAGTTTACTTCCCCTCCATATAGAGTGTACTTTGCGCTAGGCACTTTTATAAGTGGATGTAGGTAGCTATGTTAAGCCCCTGAATCCTCATGATGGACTCTATGAAGAAGTAGTTACTATTATTACCTCCACTTTGTGGATGGGAAACTGGGGTAACAGAGAGGTCGAGTAGGTTGCTCAGGGTCACACAGCTAATGAGAAGCTGGGCCATGATGTGAACCAGGCAGTCTAATTCTGGAATTTATGCTCCTGTCCACTACCTATGCAGTTCCTGCCAACTTCTGTCACTACCTACACTGCCTCCCATAAAAGATCTTAAACAGAAAAAGGCAAGTTACAAGAGTGTGAAGAGCATTACAAATCACCCAGGATGTTAAAGTACTTACATTTCTTACCTCAGACTACTGAGGTTGTAGATGATTTTTCTTTTTTTCCTCCTCTTCTCCCTCCCTCTCTCTCCTTCCTTTCCTTTTCATCTTCATTCATCTTCCAACTTCTCCTGCCCCTCCTCCTGCTGCTGCTTCTGTTAAATTTTCTATGATTATTATATGTTAAAATTTAAACACATACTTACTAAAATAGAGCCCAGGTTCTGGCTTTTGCATACTGGAATGGCAGACTCCAGAGGTGTGCTTATGGAGTCAGCTGTTACAGGACATTCTCACTCCTTACCTAACAAGATAAGATGTCTGGGAGGCAATCATGTCAAGATTGCATACTTTTATGAAAAGAGTACTGTATTTGATATCATCAAACTTAAGTCTTGGCCTTGCATAGAGTCTGTTTTCTTGGAGTCTGTGTTCCATAGAACAGTTAGACTGAATTTAACCCATCTCCCTCACTATACCCTGTCTAAACATTCAAAGCATAATTTTATTTTAAAATTTCTTTTTGTTGATATATGAATACCAGCTCTATAAAATTAGAAATAGAATACTAGACATGAAAACTCAGGTTTGGGAGTGGCCTAGTCTCCCTGGTCTCCTGCTGGTCATGGAAAGATCAGATTGAAAGATTCTGAGCACTGTGTGAAAACAAATATGATGCAGAAGGGTAGCTTGCACAGAAATGTAGAATGAAAGGATATGAGGCATAAATAGCAAAATGTAGGGAAACCTGTCTCCTCTGTAAAAGCTCTGGCTAGTACAATATAAATAATTATTTCTACCTTTATTACTCTATGGGCATCATAATCTGCTTTTATCATTTGAACAAAATCTTGATGAAGTTTAAAAGTTCAGATAGAATAAGTTTCATGAAAATAAATCAAGATCCGAGGAAGTCACTGGTTTTAAAATTATGTAGCTTTATCTTCCTTACCTCTATCTGCCCTTGGTTACATTGGTGTATACTTTCTTTCAAATGTTACTCCTAACTGCGTGAGGGTCATAGCTTCTGGTGTGGTCTCATGGTAGACAGTTCTGATCAACAATTAAACAGTAATTTGGTTAAAGTCTTTCTTTTTTAGTAAAGTAATTTAATAAAGTTTTTATTTTATTGAAGTATAGTTGATTTACAGTGTGTTAATTTCTGGTGCACAGCAAAGTGATTCAGTTTTATACACACACACACATACACACACATTCTTTTTCATATTTTTTCCATTATGGTTTATTACAGATTGTTGAATATAGCTCCCTAGGTTATACAGTAAGGCCTTTTGGTTTATCCATTCTATATGTAATAGTTTGCATCTGGTAATCCCAAATTCCCAATCCATTCCTCCTGCTCCTCCCTTGCAGCCACTGTCTGCAAATCTGTTTCTATTTGATACGTAAATTTATTTGTGTCATATTGTAGATTACACATATAAGTGATACGATATAGTATTTGTCTTTCTCTTTCTGACTTCATTTAGTATGATAATCTCTAGGTCCATCCATGTTGCTGCGAATGGCATAATTTCACTCCTTTTATGGCCTAGCAGTATTCCGTTATGTGATCTATGGCACATCTTGTTTATGTATCCATGTGGACATTTAGTTTTTTTCTGGGTTTTAGCTATTGTAAATAGTGCTGCTGTGAACATAGGGATGCGTGGACCTCTTTGAATTACTTTTATCCAGATATATACCCAGGTGTGGGATTTCTGGATCATATGGCAACTCTATTTTTAGCTTCTTGCTGTGGCGGCTGCTGCTGCTGCTTCTAAGTCGCTTCAGTTATGTCAGACTCTGTGCGACCCCATAGACGGCAGCCCACCAGGCTTCCCCATCTCTGGGATTCTCCAGACAAGAACAGTGGAGTGGGTTGCCATTTCCTTCTCCAATGCATGTAAATGAAAAGTGAAAGTGAAGACACTCAGTCGTGTCTGACTCTTAGCGACCCCATGGACTGCAGCCCACCAGGCTCCTCCGTCCATGGGATTTTCCAGACAAGAGTACTGGAGTGGGTTGCCACTGCCTTCTCCTAAGCTTCTTGAGGAACCTCCATACTGCTTTTTCTGTAATGGCTGCACCAATTTACATTCCCACCAGCAGTGTAGGATGGTTTCCTTTTGATTAGATTCTTTCTGTACTTAAGCTCATTAAATATTACCTTAACACTTTCATTGACCAGTTTGAAAACCAGCCTCACTAACTTTTTTTTTTTAATTTATTTTCCTTTTTAAAAAAATAATAGACTTGGTTTTGTTAGAGCAGTTTTAGGTTCACAGATAATCCAGCTGATAGTGTAGAAAGCTCTTATATACCCCTTTTTCCTTTGCTCAGTTTCCCCTGCTGTTAACATCTTGTATTGTTGTTGTCCAGTCCCTCAGTCCTGACTCTCTTGCAACCTCATGGACTGTAGCATGCCAGGCTTCCCTGTCCTGCTCTGTCTCCTGGAGTTTGCTCAAACTCATGTCCATTGAATTGGTGATGCCATCCAACCATCTCATCCTCTGTTGTCCCCTTCTCCTGCATGCTATTTTTCCCAGCATCAGAGTCTTTTCCATTGAGTAGGCTCTTCTCATGAATTGGCCAAAGTATTGGAGCTTCAGCTTTAGCGATAGTCCTTACTATGAATATTCAGGGTTGATTTCCTTTATGATTGATTGGTTGGATCTCCTTGCAGTTCAAGGGACTCTCAAGAGTCTTCTCCACACCACAATTCAAAAGCATCATTTCTTCAGCACTCAGCCTTCTTTATGGCCCAACTCTCATATCCATAAAGGACTGCTGGAAAAACCATAGCTTTGACTACATGGACCAGTGTCAGCCAAGTCATGTCTCTGCTTTTAATTATGCTGTCTAGGTTTGTCATAGCCTTTCTTCCAAGGACCAAGCGTCTTTTAATTTCATGGCTGCAGTCACCATCTGGAGTGATTTTGGAGCCCAGGAAAATAAAGTCTGTCACTGTTTCCATTGTTTCTCCATCTGTATGCCATGAAGTGATGGGACCATATGCCATGGCCTTAGTTTTTTTAATGTTGAGTTTTAAACCAGCTTTTTCACTCTCCTCTTTCACCTTCATCAAGAGGCTCTTTAGTTCCTCTTTGCTTTCTGTGATTAGGGTGGTGTCATCTGCATATCTGAGGTTATTGATATTTCTCCTGGCAGTCTTGATTCCAGCTTGTGCTTCATCCAACCTGGCACTTCTCATGATGTGCTTGCTCTACATATAAGTTAAATAAGCAGGTTGACAGTATACAGCCTTGATGGACTCCTTTCCCAATTTGGAACCAGTCTGTTGTTCCATGTTCAGTTCTTGCTTCTTGACCTGCATATTGACCTGCATATTGACCATATTGCTTCTTGACCTGCATACAGGTTTCTCGGGAGGTAGGCAAGGTGGTCTGGTATTCCAGTCTCTTTCAGAATTTTCCACAGTTTATTGTGATCGACATAGTCAAAGGCTTTAGCATGATCAGTGAAGCAGAATTAGACGTTTTTCTGGAACTCTCTTGCTTTTTCTATGATCCAACGGATCTTGGTAATTTGATCTCTGGTTCCTCTGCCTTTTCTAAATCCAACTTGTACATCCGGAAGTTCTTAGTTCATATAGTGTTGAAGCCTAGCTTGGAGGATTTTGAGCATGACCTTGCTTAGCATGTGAAATGAGTGCAATTGTACAGTAATTTGAACATTCTTTGGCATTACCCTTCTTTTGGATTGGAATGAAAACTGACCTTTTCCAGTCCTCTGACCAGTGCTGAGTTTTCCAAATTTGTTGGCATATTAAGTGCAGACTTTAACAGCACCATCTTTTAGCATTTGAAATAACTCAGCTGGAATTCCATCACTTCCACTAGCTTTGTTAGTAGTGATGCTTCCTAAGGCCTACTTGACTTCACGCTCCAGGATGTCTGCCTCTGGGTGAGTGATCACACCAGCATGTTTATCTGGGTCATTAAGATCTTTTTTGTACAGTTCTTCTGTGTCTTCTTGCCACCTCTTCTTCATCTCTTCTACTTCTGTGATTTATTGTGCCTATCTTTGCATGAAATGTTCCCTTGATATCTCTAATTTTCTTGAAGAGATCTCTAGGCTTTCCCATTCTATTGTTTTCCTCTATTTTCTTTGCACTGATGCCTGAGGAAAACTTTCTTATCTCTCCTTGCTATTCTTTGGAACTCTGCATTCGAATAAGTATATCTTTCCTTTTTTACTTTGCCTTTTGCTTCTCTTCTTTTTTCAGCAATTTGTAAGGCCTCCGCAGACAACCATTTTNTTCTTTGCACTGATGCCTGAGGAAAACTTTCTTATCTCTCCTTGCTATTCTTTGGAACTCTGCATTCGAATAAGTATATCTTTCCTTTTTTACTTTGCCTTTTGCTTCTCTTCTTTTTTCAGCAATTTGTAAGGCCTCCGCAGACAACCATTTTGCCTTTTTGTATATCTTTTTCTTGGGATGGTTTTGTTCAATGCCTCCTGTACAATGTTACGAACCTCCTTCCATAGTTCTCTGTCTATCAGATCTAATCCCTTGAATCTTATTTGTCACTTTCACTGTATAATTGTAAGGGATTTGATTTAGGTCATACTTGAATGGCCTAGTGGTTTTCTCTACTTTCTTCAATTTAATTCTGAATTTTGCAATAATGACTTTGGATTTTAGCCAGGTGTGTTTTCTACTTTTTACATTGACTCACTTGGTTAATTTTTTTCGGGTTATACACTGAACAAATGTTTTATATCTTGGCTAAATAAAAAAAAAAGGAAATAACAAAGCAGAAGGGTATAATCTTTCATATCACTATTGCAACCCAAAAGCCCACAGTCTAAAACAGTGGCTAAATATTTCTAATACTCCATTCTGAGAGGAGTTCCCTAAAAAGTTGAATTATACTTTGTTCATTGAACAATGAGCTTTTACCTGAAGGGTTCAACCTTTAAAAGAAACAAAACCTAACTGAAACTCAAAAAAGTGACCCAGTACTTCAAGAGAACAGTGAATAATAAGAGTATGGTATTTGGAATTAGC
>SJYV01032601.1:0-12102 GCA_006410875.1 Neotragus pygmaeus | reverse complement strand
GAAGAGTTGACTCACTGGAAAAGACTCTGATGCTGGGAGCGATTGGGGGCAGGAGGAGAAAGGGACGACAGAGGATGAGATGGGTGGATTGCATCACGGACTTGATGGACGTGAATCTGAGTGAACTCCAGGAGCTGGTGATGGACAGGGAGGCCTGGGGCGCTGCGATTCATGGGGTCACAAAGAGTCGGACACGACTGAGCGACTGAACTGAACTGAACTGAACCGAACCACTGATTGAGTGGTATAGGTTTAAATCTGTTCTGAGGTATCCTGTTTATGACTTGAGTTTTGGGGCTAAAGAACAATCAGTACTGTCTTTTCTTCATCATGGAGAAGATATTTTATTCTCAGAACAAAGAGGATGATGTGGAGTCCAGGAAAGGTAGACCCAAGCAAGAGAAATGAGAAGTTCTAGCTGACAGAGGCTTCACAGATCTAGAGAACCACTTAGCTCAATTGGATTAGGTGGCTGGTAATCTGCAGAAGTTGGATATATAAATGCAAAGGAGAACTGAATAAAATATGAAGTATGTTTGAGAGTTTGGGGAGAAGCATGATATAGTATAGTATTGCACTTATAAGCACATACATGGAAGCTGATGGACTGTGCTTGCGTCCCATTTCTGCCTGTTACACACGTCCACTGTGTGACCTTGAGCATACTACCTAGGCTCTCTCTGCCTTGGCTGCCTCATCTGTACACTGACTGTAGTAATTGTCTTTATCTTAGAGAGATGTTGTAAGGATCACACAATGTATATTGTTATCAATTGCCTTGTTACGTATCATAGCAAAATTTTGTGGCTTAAAAAGTGGTAAGTATTTATCACTCATAGTTTCTGTGGGTCAAGAAAATGGGAGAGGCTTGGCTGGGAGACCTGACTCAAGGTTTCTGACGGTCTGGCAATCAAGAGTTAGGGACGAACTATGGAAAACAATATGGAAGTCCCTCAAAAAACTAATATTAGAGCTACCTTATGATCCAGCAACCCACTCCTGGGCATATACTCAGATAAAACTATAATTTGAAAAGATCCATGCACACCTATGTTCATAGCAACACTATTTACAACAGCCAAGACATGGAAACAACCTAAAAATCCACTGACAGATGAATGGACAAAGACATGGCACATATATATACCAACGGAATATTACTTGGCCAGAAAAAGAAGGAAATAATACCATTTGTACCAACATGGATGGGCCTAGAGATTATCACACTAAGCAAAGTAAGTCAGAAAGACAAATATCCTATGATAACACTTACACATGGAATCTAATAGATGACGCAAACGAACTTATCTGGGAAACAGAAACAGACTCACAGACTTGAGCTTGCCAAGGGGGAGGGGGTTGGGGGAGTGGTGGATTAGAAGTTTGGGATTAGCAGATGCAAACTAATATATATAGAATTGATAAACAACAAGATCTCTACTGTGTAGCACAGGGAATTATATTCAACATCCTATAATGAACCATAATGGAAAAGAATATGAAAAAAATGTATAACTGAATTGTCTTTCTGTACAGCAGAAATTAAATTGTTTTTCTGTACAACAGCATTGTAAATCAACTAAAATTCAATAAAGTATAAAAAGGATGTTAGGGCTACACTGGCTGGCAAACTGATGCACAGGAGGCCTCTGTCCCTTTTTCTGTGGGCCTCTCCCACTGATACTGGTATATCCTATATACCAGTGGCTAGATTCCCCCCAGACAGAATGATAGAGGGGAAGAGCTTGGCAGAAATTTTCCCATTTATGACTTAGTCTCAGAATCACATAGCATCACTTCTGCCTCATTCTACTCAGTAGAAAGAATCACTTTGTCCAGTCCATATTTAAGGGAAAGAAGTTAAAGTGAGAAAGTGAAGTTGCTCAGTCGTGCCCGACTCTTTGCAACCCCCTGGATAGTAGCCTGCACCAAGTTCCTCCGTCCATGGGATTTTCAAAGCAAGAATACTGGAGTGGGTTGCCATTTCCTTCTCCAACATTTAAAGGAAGGAGGATACAAAGAGAGGAGGACCAATGATTTTACACATTATTTTAAAACTATGACATAACTTTCTAGAACAATCCTTGGCATAAAATAAGTAATGTATGTGAGTCTGATACTGTTAACACCATAATAAAAATTATTAGCCTGTTTATTAGTATATAGAAGTAGTATGTTTGACTTTTGGAGAAGGCAATGGCACTCCACTCCAGTACTCTTGACTGGAAAATCCCATGGACAGAGGAGCCTGGTAGGCTGTAGTCCATGGGGTCGCTAGGAGTCAGACATGACTGAGCGACTTCACTTTCACTTTTCACTTTCATGCATTGGAGAAGGAAATGGCAACCCACTCCAGTGTTCTTGCCTGGAGAATCCCAGGGACAGGGGAGCATGGTGGGCTGTCGTCTCTGGGGTCGCACAGAGTCGGACACGACTGAAGCGACTCAGCAGCATGTTTGACTTTTATATATTTATATTTTATCTGGTATTTTGAAAAACTTTCATTAGTTCAGTTTTTTCAGGGAAATTTTTTTTAACTTTCTATGAATTCAACCATAATACCTGCAAGTAAAGAATATTTTTGTTTCTTGCTTTCAGATCCTTACGTATTCTATTTATTTCTTCAGTTTTGACATACTTGTTAGTACCTCTGGTACCATGCTGAAGGGAGTGGGACAATAGGTTCTCTTGGTTTGTCATTGATGGTCAAGGACACACTTTCAACCTGTGGTATTGGCAGGAGGCTTTTTGTAGATATTTTTTGTTAGTTAAGAACGTTTTCTTCTGGACCTACCTTGTTAAGAATTCATTTTTTAAATCATGAATGGATACTGAATTTTTCTTTTTTCTAAGACTGCTGATTTTCCTCTTTTAGATTGTAATGTGGTAAATTATGTCTTCACTTTTACCTTTCTTCACCGAATCATCCCAGAGCTAAGTAGGGTCATATCCTAAGATTTCTGAGTGAAGTAGATCAGGATTCAGGGCCAAGACAACCCTCAAAGTAGACCTTTGGTCATTTTAAAACTTTTTTAAATTTTATATTGGAGTATAGTTGATTCACAATGTTACTTTGGTTTCAGGTGTTTAGTGAAGTGATTCAGTTATACACATATCTTTTTCTTTTTTTCAGATTCTTTTCACATATAGGTTATCACAGAACATTGAGTAGAGTTTCCTGTGATATACAGTAGGTTCTTGTTGATTATCTATGTTAATTGTACCTCATTGTGTCTCTAGCAAATCTGTATGTAGAGAGCAAGTCTTGATAAATCAGGACATGTTTTATTATAAGCATTATTTTCTAGAGTTACATTTTTTCTACTATGCATTTAGTAAAAATATTTTCTCTGTTTTGGCAGAAATAGCTCTTAATAACAAGCCTTTCAGGGTACACTTCCCATGAAATGCAATAGTTAGTTGGGTCTTTAGAAAATACCAAAAAAGGAATTAAAATGGAAACATTGCATTTTCTTTTTTAACTTGTTTGAAACAATATGGACACATACACATACACACACATTCAAACAGGCAATGACTAAACTTAAGTATTGAAACAGTTTGGCTTCCTAAATTAATCTTACAGTTGAGGTATTTCACAAATACTAGTTGTTTTTGCCTTAAATAGGAAGGTGTACCCATGGAAAGGAATGAGTTCTGCTTTCCCTCAGGGCTCCTGTGAACAACACATAACATCCTAGAGCCACAGCCAGGCAGTACATTAGGCCGCATTCAGTAACACAAAAATAAAGCCTTATTTCATGTTTCCTTCTAAAATAAATACATATAAAAAAGAAACAGGCTTTTCTGTTTTTCCTTGGAATTGAGCCACATTGACCTTAAAGATTTTACCTTTTCCCCTATTTAACACTCCAGCGGGTAAGAATTTTGCTGATGACCAGCCTGCTGGAAAAGTAGGACCGCCTTCCCTGAAACTCACTGTCTTTCTCTTGATGCCATGCTGGACATGGCTCGTTCTCAGTCCAGCAGTCAGTGTTCTCTGAGCATTAGAACTGCTATCACAAGTGAATGCAGGTGTCATATTCCAATAAATGTCAAACAAGTTGTGGATTTCACTCACTTCGCATCCTGTGTCTTTCTTAGGAGAGTGAAGGTTGGTTTAAAGAAGAAGGTGTAAGGGAAAAGCTGGCAAAGTCTTTGTACATGTTGGCAAGTCATAAAGAAAGACAAAGTTGGCAAGAGACAGAATAATAATTACTACCATGCTTGGAGTACCCAGCATGTGCCAAGCATTTATAAACATAATTTCATTTATCCTCTGCCACTTTAGGGAGCAAGTATTGTTATCTCTGGATTACATATGAGGTGCTGATGCTCAGAGAAGTTAAGTAAATTTCACTGCAGTCAGCTTGCCTTAGTATTCCAAACAATGCATTTTTATTCACACCTATTAATACTTTTACTTGAATACATTGCCAGTGGTACATACCTAAAAGTACTGACATATTTTAAGAGTCAGATATAATGATAAATGAACTAGAACAATCAGTTATTTGTGCTTTGAATAATACTGCATCCAGAACTATGTTGACAAGATGCCCTGCTCTTTAAGGTGCTATGCTAAGACAGTGTCTTGCCAACTCTCCTAAATTCAATAGGCTGTGGATTTTAATAAACATTCCCTTTAGGCAAATAAGCAATGCAATTTTTTATGGATCATTAAAAACAGCACTCTAGTGTAAAAGAGATTTCAGATTTCTTAAGTTTGATTGGTTGCCATTGGTTTACCATCATGCACAAACTACCAACCAATAATAAGTGTACCAGTTCCAACAATTTTATTAATCTCACATGATACCACCTGCATTAAAATTGCTGGAGAAATAACAGACCTCCTTTCAACAGATACTTGGACAACTGGTTGTTACTTTTCCAAATTTATGTTATTGAGAAAATAATTCTGCTTTTATTTCTGCAAGCAATTCATTTTCTATGAATAGCTGTGAATACAAGCTTTCTGGAATTCAGACCTACACCTTTATAGAAGCGAGATATCTAGAGAAATGTGACAGTGTAATTTTATGGATTTCCAACTTTCCTCTAAGGAAGTTATAGGAAAGGAGGAGAAACTGGTAGTATCTAGAAGGATTTCTTCATATTAGTGCATCAATAATGATCAGCATGGGATTTTTGCTTCATTTAGGAGGTAGACTGACCTTCAGTTTGGAATAAATATATATCCAATCAAAGAAGAAAATTATCATTGTATTTAATAAAGCTTCCTAACTTTTATTTCATGTACTCATTAATTTACTGAGGTATTATTTATTGATTATTGATATTATTACTAGCCCAATAAAAATTATAAAAAACTGAATTCCTCAGAATAGAGTACAGGGAGTTTTTGCTTTTATAGAAAAGGGACAGAAAAGAGACATGTGCAATATATAAAACACATAGAAAGAATACATAAGAAGACATCTAAATTTTCTACTCAGTTTGGTTATAAGAATCTATCCTCTCCATTTTTGTCTAGAGTCATCAGTTGCCACAAAATAAATACTTAGAAACCATTCAAACAATTTAAATATATATAAAGTAAAAACTGAGTGTCTCTTCTGATTTTTAACCCCACTCTGATCATTTTTACTAAGAGTATATCCATTCAGACTTTTCCAATGCCTATAAGCACATATTTATAAAGATGTTACACAATGATATCATATATATTACAAATATATATATATTGATGAACGATGAAAAACCTATAAATTAAAAAAGCAAGGTAAAAATGTGGTAAGGAGAAACACCAACATCCACGTAACAGGAGATCTGAGAGAAGTAAAAATGGAGCAGTACAAATATTTTCTAAAATAAAGAAGATGAACAAATTAAGATGAAAAGTTTTCATAGTTGTCAAGGAGGAGAAAGAAGGAAAAATTAACACACTTAGGCAAATATTAGTGAAATCTCAGAATGTGGAAAAGAGGAGGATTTAAAGGAAGAGGAGGAGAGGGAAAACAATAAAAAAGAAAAAGAAAATATTCTGAAAGCCTTTAGAGCAAAGAGGAATCACCTACAAAGAAATAAGAATCAAAACTGATGCCAGACTTCTGCATATCACTGAAAGCAAGAAGACACTAGAGCAATATTTAAATACATATAAATTGTTATTCAAATGTAAATGTTTAAAATAAGTATTTTAGCATACCATGCCTCAAAAATTTGCTACAGAATGACTCACACTGAAAACTCTTTAGAAAGAAGTTCTTGTACAGGAAGAGACAGAAACATTAAGGAGATATGATATAAGGTAGTCAGAAGTCTTAAAAGAACTTATATTATTTTTTTTAAGGTTGAAAGCAAAGAAAGAAACTAAAGCATTTCCATAATAATTCAACTAGTAGTCTAGATAACATCAGCAAGATAATGGGCAGGTGGGGTGTGAAAGATGATGAGTGCATGAGAAAGTTCCTGTTATGGAGAACAATGAATGCTGGTTCAAGTCACAGTTAAAAAGGCAAGAAATGTAGAAAAGGTAAAGAGAATTGAAATAAAAAAGGAAGAGAGTAAAGTCCAAAAGTATCTGCAAGCACAGCAAATGTAAATGAACTAAACTCACCACTTAAGAGATTGTCAGATTGGATTAAGAGACACCCATCTATATAGTATTTACAAAAACACAAAGCCATGAGGTGACCAAAAGTAAACATGTAAAAAAAAAGATATATCAGGCAAGCATGCTTAATTACAGGAAATGTGAGGTAGCTATATAATCATCAGTCACATAGATTTTAAGGCAGAAGGTAGCCAGTTAACAGGGATAGCAAATGCCTATGAGCTGTATCTATTTCCTAGGTTAAATTTATACTGGTGAATTAATGAAGTATACAGATCTGCTAGCAGTTCAATTAGAATCATTTGTGGCAGAAAAAGGATGGGCCAATTTTTTGTTTTTTAGTTGCTAAATTGTGTCCAGCTCTTTTGCAACCCTATAGGCTATAGCCTGCCAGGCTCCTCTGTCCATGGGATTTCCCAGGCAAGAATCCTGGAGTGAGTTGCCATTTCCTTCTCCAGGGGATCTTCCTGACCCAGGGATCGAACTCGCATCTCCTGCATTGCAGGCAGATTCTTTACTGCTGAGCCAGCTCGGAAACTCAGTTAAATTTATACCTGTGAATTAATTCATGAAGTATACACATCTGCTAGAGATTCAGTTAGAATCATCTGTGGTAGAAAATGGATGGGCCAGACTTGTTCAGCAGCATGCCTGCCAATCTGCATTTGCTGGGTGATGGAATAATTTTCATTTTCTTTGTGTGGATGCCAGGGCTGGAATTTCTTTCTGTACTCAGGCAGCCATAGCAGTGCACACAGTAATAATGTGTGCAGACAACCCTGCTCAGACACTATAGGTTCCTCACTGACATCATACTGAATGGCCAAGCTTTAACTGCTCTTATGAATGCCACAGGATTCTGCACCTAGAAAGGAAGGTCAGAAGAAAGCCTTTAGAAATCCCAAGTTTTCACTCCCAATGGTGATCAACTGATTGTTAGGGAGGCTTGCAGACGTCCTCGTGAAGATCCTGAGAGTAAGGGAGTCAGGCTACATTACCACAGCTGAGAGGAACATTGTGTACAATTTTAAGAAACAGATAACATGTGGGGTACGGTGTGGAGAGAGTGGTCATATCCAGGAAAATCATGAACGTGAGGGTCAGAGTCACTATCTTTGCTGTGTGAGGAGATTCCTTTTTCTTTTCTAATCTGTCTGAGGTGGTTACTGCATTGGCTGAGGAGAATGTGGGCAGAGAGCACGTGACAGCATGAGAATCTCAGATTTAATGTTGATCCTTGTAATTGATATATTTCAGCAAAAACTGGACTACTGCATTGAAAAAATATTATTGCTGGAAATAATTGTGTCATATATTCTAGACCTAACAAACTTACGTGTATTTGTTATGTCTTTCCCCAGTTATACTGGCTTAGACACATGGCAAATGTTTAAAATATGTTTAATTTACTAATACATTATCTTTATCATAGTGAATCATCATTTTATACATCAGTAGACTATTTAAATGTGTTATTAAATAGTTTCTTTCAAAACTGATTATTATTAAACGGCACTGATAAAAATATGAGAAGAAAACCACAGTAAAGTTTTCAAACCACTCACGCTTCTACTCATGCTTTAGTGCTTAAAGTGTTTTAAATAATTAATTACAAAAGTATTTCATTCTGACAAGTGTCCTAGTATAAGCAGTTAACAGAAACATTAGCATATGTGGATTTTAGAAATGTGCCAATTAGCAAAGCTGTTGAAACAAGTTAGATGTTTGGTTTTTTTTTTCTGCTTTAAATGAAAAACATCCACAGTTACCACTAAAGAATAGTCTTTAATTGTAAGCTATAAGTAAGATGTAATCACAGAAAAAGTGTCTGTATGGGTAGGTGTGCCTTTATTTTATGAGGTTGTAATCCAATCATGAAAATAATCTCTGGTTCATGTGCACAGTGCCTGAAGAAATTAGACCAGTAGATCTCAAGAAAATTCAATACATGCATGTCTCCTTGTTGCTTCTTTTGTTTAAATTTTGAAGGTATTTGTATTTAAAGAAGCACTCTCAGGGTATTTGTTAAGGGCAAAAGCTTATATATTCTTAGTCCAGTGAAAGACAAGCACAAGAAAGACATGAAGAAGGAAGTAGATAAAAGGGAAATCAGAAGATAAGCTCAGAATTTTAACAACCTTATCCTCACATCTACATTTATGACTGTGCTATGCTCAGTCATGTCTAACTCTTTGTGACCCCATGGACCATAGCCCACCAGGTTCTTCTGTCTGTGGGATATTGGAGTGGGTTGCCATTTCCTTCTCCAGGGCATCTTCCCAACCCAGGGATCGAACTCACGGCTTTTATGTCTCCTGTACTGGCATGCAGGTTCTTTACCACTAGCACCACCTGGGAAGCCCTATGACTGTCTAAGCCACCATTATCTCTTTCATGCTCTGCCACATCTTCTAACTGCTTCCTCACATCTATTAATTTCACCTTTACATGGTAGCAGGATGGTATTTAAAAAAGATGAGTCAGATCATATTTCTCATTCATGTTAATCCATCAAGTGGCTTCCTCTTGTTTAGGGAATAAAAGCTCAACAAACAGCACACTGTGACCTCCAAGACCTGACTCAGTCGTGTCCCTGCCCCACTGTCCCTCCTCACTGAGAGCCACACCCTCTCCATGATTCCAGCTGCTCAGTCTCCTGTTCTGGGGCTGGACTAGCCAAGTATCCTTGCCTTAAGACTTCACAGCTGTTGCTTCCTCTGCTAAGACAATTCTGTTGATAGATCTTTGCATGGCTGACTTCTAAGCACTCAGGTCTCAGTTTAAGTGTCACATTTATAGAACTTTCATGACCACATAAGACAATGCCTCCGCTCTTCCATCTCTCTCCATTCCTTTACCCAGCTTTGTGCTCCTCCTAGCAACAATCACTTTCCAAAATTACCTTATTCGTGTATTTTCTCCACCCTCTGTTGTAGGTACTCAGTAACATTGCTTGAAGGCATGGATTGTGAATACTTCTGAAGACTACTTGGCTGGCACAGTGTTCAAATTAGATCTCTTGAAGCAATATTTCCTCATGTTCTGTAAAAAGGATTTGAAGGATGTGAATTCTTTTTGACTTGCTTGATTATGCCTATAATTCTATCTTCAAAGAGCAGTGTTAGAACCAAACAGTTGATCATCAGAAACTAAAACATATGCATCTTCATGGATTACACTTTCAGGGATTTCATAGGAGCCCTTTGTGGATGAATGACTAGAAATCACTTAAATTTATCTTTATATGTATCTAAATATGGTTCATTGACTTAAAGTCAGATATTACTGTAATATTGTCGTTGATTGTTTCTGAGAATGGAGAAAAACACAATTTATCCAACACTATTATGTTCTAGACACTACACTAGGCAATAATTGGTACAAAGATAAAAGAACCAAGCCCTACTACCTAAAACCATACACTTAAATAAATGACCATAGAACAGGACACATCATGAAAAGTATGATGAAAGTACAAAAATTAACTTAATATAAAGTAAAGTGAAGTTGCTCAGTCGTGCCCGACACTTTGTGACCCCATGGACTGTAGCACACTACATTCCTCTGTTCATGGGATTTTTCAGGCAAGAGTACTGGAGTGGGTTAGGGGATTTGGAAAGACTTTATGGAGAAGATAAATTTTTAGTAAGTTCTTAAAGGATGATATGGCCATAACAGAAGGGAGTTAGGGGGCATGAACTTGGCTATGGACAGAACCTGACTGAAAGTTTTACTTAAAAGACGGATGATGTCCTCTTATGCTGCGGGTAGGAAGGTAAATTGGTATACCCACTACAAAGAAGAGTATTGAGGTTCCTTAGAAAACTAAAAATAGAAATAACATATAATCCAGCAATCCCACTCTTGAGCACATAGCTGGAAAAAAAATCATAATTTGAAAAGGTACATGCATTGTTCATTGCAGCACTATTTAAAACAGCCGGACATGGAAGCAACCTAAATGCCCATCAACAGAAGAATGGATAAAGAAGATGTGGAGTGTATATATATATATGTATATATATACGGAATATTATTCTGCCATAAAAAGGAATGAAATTGGGTCATTTGTAGAGATGTGGATGGATCTAGAGCATGTCTTATAGAGTGAAATAACTAAGAAAGAGAAAAACAAATATATTAACTTATATATGTGGAATCTGGAAAAATAGTATAGATGACCCAATTTGCAAAACAAAAATAGAGATATAGAGAACAAATGTATGAATACCAAGGAGGAAGGAGAGATGGATGGGATGAACTGGGAAAACTGGGTTTGATTTAAATATGTTATTGATACTATGTATAAAACTGGTAACTAATGAGAACCTACTATGTAGCAAAGGGGACTCTACTCAATGCTCTGTGTGACCTGAATGGGAAGGAAATCCAAAAAAGAGAAGATATATGTATAAATATAGCTGATTCATCATGCTGTACAGAAGAAATATAACATTGTAAAGCAATTACAGTCCAAAAAATTAATTAAAGTCAAGTATGCTTCTGAAAGACCATACGGTTTATCCCCAGAAGAACAAGGCTTTGTAAAGACTCTGTCTTTTAAAGATTCATGCCCATTAACTGTCACTTCCCTAAGCCTCCTTATCCCTGACTCCTAGAAGACATTAATCTGCTTTCCGTCTTTATGAATTTGCCTGTTCTAGATACTTCATATAGACAACTATACAATAAGTGGACTTTTGGGTCTGGCTTATTTCACTTGGCATACTACAATCAAGGTTGATGCATGTTGTTGCAGCATATCACCATTTCTTTCCTTTCTATGACTGAATAATATTCCATGGTGTCTAGCCACTTTGTTGTTTGGTCGATAAGCCATGTCCAACTCTATAGCAACCTCATGGATCATAGCCCACCAAGCTCCTCTGTTAATGAAATTTCCCAGACAAGAATACTGGAGTGGGTTGCCATTTATCTGCTTACCAGTTGATTGATATTTCTGTTGCTTCCACTGTGGGCTATTATGAAAAATTCTTCTATGAACATTCATGTACAAGTTTTGTTTGAGCAATTGTTTTGAGTTCAATTGGATTTCACTCAAGTGGAACTGTTGAGTTATATGATCATTCTATGTTTGTTTTAAGGAACTGCTCAACTACTTTCCATATCAGCTGGACCAGTATATATATTCCCACTAGCAAAGTAAGAAGGTGACAATTTCTCTTCATTCTCAACAATACTTCTTATTTTCCATTTTATTACTATTAATATTATTGCCTTCCTCAGTTCAGTTCAGTTGCTCAGTCATGTCCAACTCTTTGCGACCCCATGAATTGCAGCATGCCAGGCCTCCCTGTCCATCACCAACTCCCAGAGTTCACTCAGATTCACGTGCATCAAGTCAGTGATACCATCCAGCCATCTCATCCTCGGTCATCCCCTTCTCCTCCTGCCTCCAATCCGCCAATCCCTCCCAGCATCAGAGTCTTTTTCAATGGGTCAAATCTTCGCATGAGGTGGCCAAAGTACTGGAGTTTAAGCTTCAGCATCATTCCCTCCAC
>SJYV01032599.1:0-10064 GCA_006410875.1 Neotragus pygmaeus | reverse complement strand
TTCTCCGGCCTTCAGACTCAGGTTAGGCCTGCACGGCTCAGCTCTGCTAGGACAGCGGATCTGGGACTTCTCAGCCTCCGTCATCAGGCGAGCGAGTTGATTCCTGATGACAAACGTGTGTGTGTGTCTGTGTGTGTGTCTGTGTGTGTACAGATATGTACACATCCTGCCGATTCCTGATGACAAACGTGTGTGTGTGTGTGTGTATGTGTACAGACATGTAGGTATCCTGCTGGCTTTGTTTCCCTGGATCCACAATCCCTGGCAGGCCCATCAGAAGGCAAGTTCCAGGGACTCAAGGCGCACGTCTCCCGTGCTGACTGCCCCGTGTCCTCTGGAATGCCGCTGTGTGCGATGAGGCACAGGCGAGAGGTGTGGAGATGGTGCGGTCTGCTCCTCCAGGGCACTCACCGCTGGAGCAGGCACGTGGGCCGGTCAGGGACAGCCTGCTGACACACAGCTGGTGGGTCAGGACGATCCGCCAGCGGACGTTCCTCCCGGGCGCGGGCCTGTGCAGACGAGGGGCACGCCCAGCCTGGGGCTCCCCTGAACTGCTGCCGAGGCTGCGCCTGGTGTGCACCTCGGGCTGGAGCGGGGCTGAAGCCAGGCTCGGGGCCGCCGGAAGCCTCAGCCAGGATGAGGGTCAGAAATCCCTCTTGCGGCGCCACCCCCACCGCCCGTCCACTGCCCCTCCGCCTGGATGTACAAGAGCGGTGGCAGGGGAGCCCACTAGATATAAGGTTACCCTGGCTTGTTCCCCAGAGGGGAAGTGGCAGAGGAGGCGAGGAGTCCTGACCGCAGAGAGGGGGCCCAGCAGGAAGGGCCCTCTAGCCTCTGCTGCTGGCAGCTGCCGGGCCGGACGAGCAGCAGCCCGGCACCTGGAGAGGGCCCTTCCGGAGCCCCAGCCGTACAGAAGGGGCTCCACACGGAGACCCACCTGGTTCCTGGGGTTCCCATGCCCTGTGTCATGACTCCTGACTCTACCAGGCTCCCAGGGCCCAAGAAAACAAGCCGTTCATGCACATAGCAGGTTAAAGAATGCACCCCACCCTCCTGCTGGGCCCCTGCCGTGTTAAGCTACATGCCATGTTCCTCCGTCTACGACTTTTCTCTCCAACCACGTCCACTGACACAGGCTTTCGGCTTTCTGCCCACGGAGCGCTCTAGCGTTGGGTACAATCCACCTCAGCCACTGCTGGAATACTGCTGCTCGGCGCCCAGAGCAGACGACACTCTAATGAAGGCTCCTGCAGGGCAGTGAGCACTTCCCGCTGTCCTGTGTCCCTCACCCAGCCCCGAAACCCTCTCCCTCTGGAGGGCGAGCTCTGATCTGGGCAGGCGGGCCCTCTCCAGTACCATCTCTGAGCATCATCAGTATTTCTTTATTTCAGTGTGTCCCAAAGGTACCGTGCCCCGAAGGCCTTTGGTCTTTCACTTTTAAGTCTCCCTGCCAACTTTAAGTGGGCTTCCCGGGCATGGCCCACCCGCACCAATGCCCTGTACGAGAGGGGCACACAGCTTCCTCAGGAGAGGCTCCCGGTCCCCGCGCACCACCTCCCTGGATGAGGGGCCCAGGGTCCCAGGGCAGCAACAGAGTCAGCAGCTGGGAGGAGAGCGAAAGGAAGGGCGCGTTTTCACCAGGATGCCCGCTTCTGCGTCGCCTTCCAGCCTATCCCGCCTTCCGGCCGGCTCGCCTGACCCCCACTCCCACAGCAGCTCCAGCTCCAGGGTTAGGAGAGAGCCGCTGCTGGGCCCAGTCACCTTTCCAGGCGGGTCACCACTCGTGACTGGCCCCTAGCCTTCACCCCGCTTTCCTAGACCTCATCCGCATATGTGCGGTGCTGCGTGACTGGGAGGGTAGGCAGTGGGTGGGAGAGCCCTGCACCTCTCCGAGGGCTATCGGCCACCGTCTGCGGCCGCGACCTGAGCCCCAGCCCCTCCAGGCCCTGTCACCTACACCTCAGATGCACGGCGCACTGAGCCCNTCCAGCTCCAGGGTTAGGAGAGAGCCACTGCTGGGCCCAGTCACCTTTCCAGGCGGGTCACCACTCGTGACTGGCCCCTAGCCTTCACCCCGCTTTCCTAGACCTCATCCGCATATGTGCGGTGCTGCGTGACTGGGAGGGTAGGCAGTGGGTGGGAGAGCCCTGCACCTCTCCGAGGGCTATCGGCCACCGTCTGCGGCCGCGACCTGAGCCCCAGCCCCTCCAGGCCCTGTCACCTACACCTCAGATGCACGGCGCACTGAGCCCTCTCACCCACGCCCCGGGTGCAGGGCGCACTGAGCCCTCTCACCCACGCCCCGGGTGCACGGCGCACTGAGCCCCCTCACCCGCACCCTGGGTGCACGGCGCACTGAGCCCCAGCCCCTCCAAGCTGCGTCACCTGCACCCCAGATTCACGGGTGCAACCCCGTCCTCTGCGTTTCACCTTCACCTTTCGTTCCTTGCTGGTTCCCTCCCTCAGGCATGTAAACGGCCTCAGGCCTCCCCAAGTCCTTATACAAAGTCCTTATACAAAGACCCTTCGACCCGGGTCTCTCCTCCTCCCCAGGACAGCGTGCGCCTCAGGCGCAGGCCACACAAGGAGCCGCCGGTTCCCCGCCCTGCGGTCCTTCCCAGCCCAGAGCACTGAGGTTTATACCCTCCTGGCGCTGCCCCTGCTGAGGCGCCGAGGGCCTGTCTCCGCAGCGCAGCGGCACGCCAGTCCTCTCTGCCGTGGTGCTTCTCTGCTCCCTCACAGACCTGAGAAACACCTTCTCCCTCGAAATTCACCTCCTCGGCCTCCATGCCAGTCTTCCGGCCTGAGATAATGACCCACGCGATGGGAAGCTTAATAAAACGAGCGGCTGTCTCTATGCTTCTTGTTTATACGTCTCAATTTTCAAAACAGAGATGTTAATCAGCTCATTTGAAGTACACACAAAGTATACGTCGGTATTTCTGAAGTAGACACAAAGACCGGGGTTAAGCGGCAGACTTGCAGCCATCTATTTCATTCCTCTCAAAATTCCGGATTAAAAAAAAAAAATTTTACTGAACTTCAGTTGCTTTACAATGTTGTGTTACTTTCTACAGCAGAGCAAAGTGCATCAGTAACACACACACACATCCCCTCTGTTTTGGATTTCCTTCCCGCTGAGGCCACCACGGAGCACGGAGCAGAGTTCCTGGCGGTGCAGCGGGTCCACCTCAGCTACGGATTTCACCCAGAGGGTCAGCAGTGCGCACGTCAATCCCAGCCTCCCAGTGCACCCCCCCCCCCCCCCCCCCCCCCCNCCCGCTGAGGCCACCACGGAGCACGGAGCAGAGTTCCTGGCGGTGCAGCGGGTCCACCTCAGCTACGGATTTCACCCAGAGGGTCAGCAGTGCGCACGTCAATCCCAGCCTCCCAGTGCACCCCACCCCCGCCCCCCATAAGCTTGTTTTCTACCATAAGCTTGTTTTCTACATCCGTATTTCTGATTTGCAGGTAAGTGGACCTGTACCATCTCTCTGGGCTCCACGTATAAGCAACAGTATATGGCATCTCTCTCTTTCTGACGTACTTCACTCAGTATCACAATCTGCAGGTTCACCCATCCATGTCACCGCGGATGACATTAGTTCATCCTTTTTATGACGGAGTAATACCCCGCTGTATGTGCATACACAGACAGTGACACCCCGCTGTATGTGCATACACAGACAGTGACACCCTGCTGTATGTGCAAATATATACAGTGACACCCTGCTGTATGTGCACACATAGACAGTAACACCCCGCTGTATGTGCATACATCTGCAGTGAAACCCCGCTGTATGTGCATACATATACAGTGACACCCCGCTGTATGTGCATACATAGACGGTGATACCCTGCTGTATGTGCATACATCTGCAGTGATACTCCGCTGTACAAGCATACATCTGCAGTGATACTCCGCTGTATGTGCATACATCTGCAGTGATACTCCACTGTGTGTGCATACATCTGCAGCTATACTCCACCATGTGTGCATACATCTGCAGTGATTCCCCGCTGTACATGCATACATCCGCAGTGATACCCCGCTGTGTGTGCATACATAGACAGTGATACTCCACTGTGTGTGCATACATCTGCAGCTATACTCCGCCATGTGTGCATACATCTGCAGTGATACCCCGCTGTACATGCATACATCCGCAGTGATACCCCGCTGTGTGTGCATACATAGACAGTGATACTCCACTGTGTGTGCATACATCTGCAGTGATAATCTGCTGTACGAGCATACATCTGCAGTGATACTCTGCTGTATGTGCATACATAGGCAGTGATACTCCGCTGTACGTGCATACATCAGCAGTGAAACTCTGCTGGACATGCATACATCTGCAGTGACACTCCGCTGTATGTGCATACATCCGCAGTGATACCCCGCTGTGTGTGCATACATAGACAGTGATACTCCACTGTGTGTGCATATATCTGCAGTGATACTCCGCTGTATGTGCATACATCTGCAGCGATACTCTGCTGTATGTGCATACATCCACAGTGATACCCCGTTGTATGTGCAAACATCTGCAGTGATANTTTATATATATATATATATATATATATATATATATACACCTACACATACAGAACGCTAGAGGGAGAATTAATGTCTATCAGCAGGTGAACAGTTGAATGAATGATTGTTCATTGACCATATTTGATCAATGTGTTGATTTAGAAGATTTTTTGCAAGATTTCGTTAAATGAGAATAGCAAGCAGCAGGGAAGACTTTACAGTATGATCCCATTATATAAATGAAACAAAAGTTCTGATATGAGAACACAGGAAAAGGTATGGAAAGATACACAGCATTTTGTGTATATCGTGTGCATATGTATGTCTGTACACTGTAGGAGGGGGAGAAGGGATGTATCAAGAGATGTAGAGAGGGAAGATATAAAAACGCTCAAAACTAGGGAAGAAGGAAAACAATAGAAAAATAGCATGGAAATTTCTCTCTTTATGTAAAATGATGTGTCTGCATAAAGACAAATGAAAGAGTGACTGTCAAAAAAATGAGACCCGGTGCAGCCAAATAAATAAAAATAAATATTAAAAAAAGAGAGAGAGAGATGGAGATTGGAGATGGGGGCATCCTGAGAGAGTAGCTCAGCTCACAAAGGGCAAAGGGAGCGTTTCGAGTAAGAAGTGAAATGAACCAGCAGTTTGAGCCCTCAGTAGGAGGTGTTGCTGCTGCTGCTGCTGTCACTTCAGTCGTGTCCGACTCTGTGTGACCCTATAGATGGCAGCCCACCAGGCTCCCCCATCCCTGGGATTCTCCAGGCAAGAACACTGGAGTGGGTTGCCATTTCCTTCTCCAATGCGTGAAAGTGAAATCATTCAGTCATGTCTGACTCTTCGCGACCCCATGGACTGTAGCCTACCAGGCTCCTCCATCCATAGGATTTTCCAGGCAAGAGTACTGGAGTGGGGTGCCATTGCCTTCTCTGAGGAGCTGTTCAGTTCAGTTCAGTTCAGTCGCTCAGTCATGTCTGACTCTTTGCGACCCCATGAATCACAGCACGCCAGGCCTCCCTGTCCATCACCAACTCCTGGAGTTCACTCAAACTCACGTCCATCGAGTCTGTGATGCCATCCAGCCATCTCATCCTCGTTGTCCCCTTCTCCTCCTGCCCCCAATCCCTCCCAGCATCAGAGTCTTTTCCAATGAGTCAACTCTTCGCATGAGGTGGCTAAAGTACTGGAGTTTCAGCTTTAGCATCATTCCTTCCAAAGAAATCCCAGTGTTGATCTCCTTCAGAATGGACTGGTTGGATCTCCTTGCAGTCCAACACCACAGTTCAAAAGCATCAATTCTTCGGCGCTCAGCCTTCTTCACAGTCCAACTCTCACATCCGTACATAACCACAGGAAAAACCATAGCCTTGACTAGACAGACTTTAGTCGGCAAAGTAATGTCTCTGCTTTTGAATATACTATCTAGGTTGGTCATAATTTTTCTTCCAAGGAGTAAGCGTCTTCTAATTCCATGGCTGCAATCACCATCTGCAGTGATTTTGGAGCCCAAAAAAATAAAGTCTGACACTGTTTCCACTGTTTCACCATCTATTTCCCATGAAGTGATAGGACCGGATGCCATGATCTTCGTTTTCTGAATGTTGAGCTTTAAGCCAACTTTTTCACTATTCTCTTTCACTTTCATCAAGAGGCTTTTTAGTTCCTCTTCACTTTCTGCCATAAGGGTGATGTCATCTGCATATCTGAGGTTATTGATGTTTCTCCCGGCAATCTTGATTCCAGCTTGTGTTTCTTCCAGTCCAGCGTGGAGGTGTTATGATGTGCTTAATGAAGAGCGCCTGCCTCTCCCCACACCTGTAGTTTGTTCAACTGGGTTAGAGGAGAGGGAGGCCACAGTGAGGAAGAGAAAGCAGCTGGGCACACCAAAAAAGAATTTTGGAACTTTGTCCACAACCTGAGGACAGTCATGCACACAGCATTTACTGTCATTCAATACTGTTTGGCAATTCAACACTATTTCCCTAGTATATTTGTATTCCCTATTTAATACCTTCTCTCTCTTCAAATGAAATGGCAACCCACTCCAGTATTCTTGTCTTGAGAATCCCAGGGACGGGGGAGCCTGGTGGGCTGCCGTCTCTGGGGTCTCACAGAGTTGGACACGACTGAAGTGACTTAACACGGCAAGTGATCATCTTGCCTCTTATTCATCGAGAAAACAAATCAGAAAAGAACTGCCCTCATTTGTCTTCTATACCTTCTGTACCATCATATGCACCTTATATGCTGTCAGTACAGATAAAGCATGCTCCGACAAAAGGCCAACCCCTCCTTTATGCATTGGATCTCTTTCCCTTCTTACCTCACCCATGGAAATCCCTCCTCTCCTACATTATCAATTTCTCTTTTTACATACAAATGTACTTTGGTACTTGACATCATGGATGTCTAAAAGGCATCTCCAACTTAAAATGACCAAACCTTATGTCTTAATTTCCCTCTTCCTCACCTGCTCTTCCCAATTATCGTATCTTATAAATGGCACCATCATCCACACAATTTTTGAAGTCAAAAATCTAGAAATTATCCTAGAGTAGTCTCTCTCTGACAAACTCAATATCCAATCCATTAGCAAGTCCTGTAAACTCTACTTCCAAAATATTCAAAATTATTTCTTAGATGTTCCTCACTACCCCAATATCCAAGCCACCTTTTGGCATGCACTTGTGGAATAGCTTCCTAATCGGTTGAAACAATTAGCTTTGCTGTTCCCTTTGTCTCCTGATATTTGTAGGGTTGAATTTTTGTCATTCAGATCTGAGCTTAATCAATCTGATATCGGTATTGACCATGGTGATGTCCAGATGGTCAGTACCAAAATCAGATTGATTATATTCTTTGCAGCCAAAGATAGAGAATTTCTATACAGTCAGTAAAAACAAGACTGGGAGTTGACTGTGGCTCAGATTATGAGCTCCTTATTGCCAAATTCAGACTGAAATTGAAGAAAGTAGGGAAAACCACCAGACCATTCAGGTATGACCTAAATCAAATCCCTTATGATTATACAGTAGAAGTGACAAATAGATTCAAGGGATTAGATCTGATAGAGTGCCTGAAAAACTGTGGACGGAGGTTCATGATATTGTACAGGAGGCAGAGATCAAGACCATCCCCAAGAAAAAGGAACGCAAAAAGGCAAAATGGTTGTCTGAGGAGGCCTTACACATAGCTGAGAAAAAAAGAGAAGTGAAAGGCAAAGGAGAAAGGAAAAATATACCCATTTGAATGCAGAGTTCCAAAGAATAGCAAGAAGAGATATGAAAGCCTTCTTCAGTGATCAATGCAAAGAAACAGAGGAAAAGAACAGAATGGGAAAGACAAGAGATCTCTTCAAGAAAATGAGAGATATCAAGGGAGCATTTCATGTAAAGATGGGCATAATAAAGGACAGAAATGGTATGGACCTAACAGAAGCAGAAGAGGTGGCAAGAATACACAGAACTATACAAAAAAGATCTTCATGTCCCAAATAACCACAATGGTGTGCTCACCCACCTAGAGCCAGACATCCTGGAATGTGAAGTCAAGTGGGCTTTAGGAAGCATCATTACAAACAAAGCTAATGGAGGTGATGGAATTCCAGTTGAGATGTTTCAAACCCTAAAAGATGATGCTGTTCAAGCGCTGCACTCAATATGCCAGCAAATTGGGAAAACTCAGCAGTGGCCACAGGACTGGAAAAGGTCAGTTTTCATTCCAATCCCAAAGAAAGGCAATGCCAAAGAATGTTCAAACAACCACACAATTTCACTCATCTCACATGCTAACAAAGTAATGCTCAAAATTCTCCAAGCCAGGCTTCAACAGTACATGAACCATGATGTTCATGCTGGATTTAGAAAAGGCAGAAGAGCCAGAGATCAAATTACCAACATCTGTTGGATCATTGAGAAAGCCTGAGAGTTCCAGAAAAACATCTGCTTCATTGTCTATGCCAAAGCCTTTGACTGTGTGGATCACAACAAACTGTAGAAAAATTCTGAAAGAGATGGGAATATCAGACCACCTGACCTGCCTCCTGAGAAATCTGTATGCAGATCAAGAAGCAACAATTAGAACCAGAGATGGAACAACAGACTGGCTCCAAATAGGGAAAGGAGTACGTCACCCTGTTTATTCAATTTATATGCAGAGTACATCATGTGAAACACTGGGCTGGATGAAGCACAAGCTGGAACGAAGATTGCCAGGAGAAATATCAATTACCTCAGATATGCAGATGACACCACCCTTATGGCAGAAAGTGAAGAAGAACTAAAGAGCCTCTTGATGAAAGTGAAAGAGGAGAGTGAAAAAGTTGGCTTAAAGCTCAACATTCAGAAAACTAAGATCATGGCATCCGGTACCATCACTTCATGGGAAACAGATGGAGAAATAATTGAAACAGTGAGAGACTTTTTTTGGGGGTGGGGGGCTCCAGAATTACTGCAGGTGGTGACTGCAGCCATGAAATTAAAAAATGCTTGCTCCTTGGAAGATAAACTATGACCAACCTAGACAGCACATTAAAAAGGAGAGACATTACTTTGCTGATAAAGGTCAGGATGTGAGAGTTGGACTATAAAGAAAGCTGAGCACCAAAGAATTGGTGCTTTTGAACTGTGGTGTTGAAGAAGATGCTTGAGAGTCCCTTGGACTGCAAGGAGATCCAGTCAATCCTAAAGGAAATCAGTCCTGAATATTGACTGGAAGGATTGATACTGAAGCTGAAGCTCTCATACTTTGGCTACCTGACGTGAAGAACTGACTCATTGGCAAATCCCCTGATTCTGGGAAAGATCGAAGGTGGGAGGAAAACCGGACAGATGAGCTAGTTGGATGGCATCACCGACTGGATGGACAGGAGTTTGAGTAAGCTCCAGGAGTTGGTGATGGACAGGAAGGGAAGCCTGGCGTGCTGCAGTCCATAGGGTCACAGAGTTGGACAGGACTGAGCAACTGAACTGAACTCTGAGCTTAAACCTCAGGAGCTTACGGAGACCTTCCCACTGCAGCCAATATGAGGTTAGTCTCAATCACTTCATCCTAGTTCAACTCTCTACAAAGCATATTTTGCTCGTCCTCCCTATTGTTTACGCCATAGTCCCCAGGGCCTACATCACTGCCTGGTAAAGGGCAGGTACACAACAAATATTTTTTGAATGAATGTAAAAGCACCTACTATTTCCCAGGGTTGTGTTAATCTATGAGCACTGTGCCGTCTTCCCATTTCAGCAGGATAGTTTCATAAAATGTAAAATTCCACATTGAGAATTAACTGGATGCATGTTATACCCATTCTCCTGCCAGTAACCCACCTTCCTCTCTTTTTCTCCCCTTGCAAAATAAAAAATAATAGTGACGAGGGACTTGGAAAACAGGATCATCAATGCGGTCTTTTGCCACATTCGTAAGGCTTCATCGAGCTCCACGCGACAGAAACCAACTGCAACACTAACGAATGTAACAAGCCGAACAACCTCAGGGCCCACACGAACGGACGGCAACGCTAGGGCGC
>SJYV01032592.1:0-18657 GCA_006410875.1 Neotragus pygmaeus | reverse complement strand
GCTGGTCTCTCAAGTCAGGTCTGCTGGCATATTTCCTTGCAATCATGTGAGGGCCCACCTTCTCCCACACTGAAGAGAGTGGTCAGATTCAGAACCTGACAAGGCTCAGTAATAACACGGGGGTTCTCACGTAACAGTCCCTGGTATTGAGTAATCCGGGATGTTGACAGTCATTTATGGGGGTCCCATCCCAGGGGATGGAGAAGGCAATGGAACCCCACTCCAGTACTCTTGCCTGGAAACTCCCATGGACGGAAGAGCCTGGTGAGCTTCCGTCTACAGTGTCGCACAGAGTCGGACACGACTGAGCGACTTCCCTTTCACTTTTCACTTTCAGGCACTGGAGAAGGAAATGGCAACCCACTCCAGTGTTCTTGCCTGGAGAATCACAGGGACAGGGGAGCCTGGTGGGCTGCCGTCTATGGGGTCGCACAGAGTCGGGCACGACTGAAGCGACTTAGCAGCAGCAGCAGCAGCAGCAGCATCCCAGTGGAGTGTTGAGCTCATGAGGGACTTTTACGAACAAATCTTGGCCCAAAGTCAGTTTGGTTGCCTCCCATACCAGTAAGGCAACAGCAGCAACTGCCCAAAAGCGTCCCAGCCACCAGTGGCAGCATTGGTTAGCTGATTAGAGATAAGTCACTGGTCCGTCCCATGTCCCCAAAGTCTGGGACAACACTCCCATAAGCCACCTTGTCCTTTTCAGTCATGTAAAGAGTAAACGGCTTAACAAGGTTTGGCAGGCCCAAGGTGGGTGCTGACATAACTGTATCAGGTTTGAGTTCTATTACTAGTGGGAGGGACTTGTTTTGCAAGCCATGGCGGGTTGTCTTCCGCCCAGACCTCAGGAAATTGTTGAGTCAACTTTCTCTCTTGACTGTTTAGCCCGTCCAATTTCCCTTCCAGGAGATCTGGCAACTTCCATTCATCTTGAGGTGTTACAGGAGAGGTGGATACAATCTACAAGGTCCAGCTGAGGTCTTGAACTGTGGTGTTGGAGAAGACTCTTGAGAGTCCCTTGGACTGCAAGGAGATCCAACCAGTCCATTCTGAAGGAGATCAGCCCTGGGATTTCTTTGGAGGGTATGATGCTAAAGCTGAAACTCCAGTACTTTGGCCACCTTATGCAAAGAGTTGACTCATTGGAAAAGACTCTGATGCTGGAAGGGGTTGGGGGCAGGAGGAGAAGGGGACGACCAAGGATGAGATGGCTGGATGGCATCACAGACTCGATGGACATGAATCAGTGAACTCCGGGAGATGGTGATGAACAGGGAAGCCTGGCGTGCTGCGATTTGTGGGGTCGCAAAGAGTCATATACGACTGAGCGACTGAACTGAACTGAACTGAACTGAATATTTTTCCCTTTCCCTTCTGGATACAGAACCTTGTCCAAGTAGGAGGGTCTTGAGCTAACCTTAGTCATGAGTTAATATATGGATATTGATCCAGGTGTCCTGCCTTTCCTGTGACTACTGTATAGACTGCTTCCACTATTTTTAAGTTCATGGTGTTCTCTGGTGGCCATCCTACTCCCATAGGGGGTCATTCGACCTCACAGAGTATGTGGAGGCGGTTAGGCTTCGTCTTCACCCCATAGTCTCCTCCAAATCCCTTCTTTAAAATTTTAATCATGCACTCCATTACAGTTGCCTTATATTCACTTCCCCCATCTTGCTTACCTTCTCGGACCTTCTTCTACTTTTCTTTTTCGTTCTGTCTACGAAGTTCTCAGCACTCTATGTACTTCTGATATTTCCACTCAATGACACTTAAATTGCCATTCTGCCTCCTTCCTAACTGGGGTGAGAAGAGCCTTACCTGCCAGATCCCAGAGGGAGAACGGGGATCGGCGTGTCTACACCTGTCGGTCAGCACAGCCGAACCAGAACACGTGATCCAAGTCTGTTTTTCTCTTAACATTTAAAGTCCATTCTGCCTTGGTGGGCTTGATCAGCTGTGGATGAAAATACAGATGGGTTAAATATCCCACATCCCAGGCCGTCTCCGGAAAAGCCAATTCGTCCGTACTCACTTATGTATCCCTCTCCTTCTAGCATGACAATTCTGAGGGGGGTCAAGAATTTCTTAGCAGGTGGGACACCTCCTTGGGGAGGGCAGAATACAAGCACACAGAAACCAAGTTTCTTCTCCTGAAAATCCCCTGGCTATTGCTTGGTAATAATTTTCCCCAAGACGGCATGGACACCACCTCCTGAATGACCTTCACAAATTTCCTTCCTAAGCCCAACACACTCGTCACCCTGTGTAGCAAGCAGTCGTTCCCACCTGCCTATTCCAGGCTCCCGTGGGTCTGTGCCCCTTCTAATCCCTCCCAGGGGGGTGATCAGGCCGCCTCTTCCACCCTGCCAGTTGGGTTCTCCCTCACCTGAGCGCTCACTTCCCCTGCTGCCATCCACTACCTGCTAACATGAAAGGTCTGGGCACTGAGGAGCAGAATCCTTCCAGAGGGGTGAGGCGCCGTCCCCCCTTTAGAAGATTCGAGCCACAAGGCCTCAGAGTAGTCTCAAATGGGACTTGTCTCCTCAAAATGACGAGTTTCCTAGCCATGTACCAAATGTTTTAGCCACGCCTTCTGGGAACAAAGTCACTCAGGACAATGCAGATTAGTGGAGTGCAGTTTATTACACCGGTGGGCCCAAGGCAGAGTCTCCTCTTAGCCAAAGACCCTGACCAGTTTTTCTGAAAACCTTATATACCGTAAGTGTACATGCCCAAACCCACCTCCCCAAATTCCCTCAAACTAATCTTAACAAAGGAAAAGAAAGATACAATCAAAGTTACCCTGTGAATCATATGCCTTAAGCCTAGTAGTTAACAGTGGACAATTATCAATAGGCCTGTGGTCATACCCCACTAAGCATAATAGAATGTAGGATTCTATTCGGTACACAGATAATTAGGGTATTCTTTTAGGTAACAGAGAGTCTACGTTCGGGCACTGGGGCTCTTCCATCCAGGGGGCCTGGTTTTCCAGTTGATATGTTGTTTCCATGGATACTGGGCATCTAGCTCAAAGTCCAGGGCACGGCCCAAGATGGAGTCCTGCTTTCAAGATGGAGCCTGTTCTGTTTCCTCCTTCAAATCAACTTCAGGAAAATTAAAGTCTAAATTATATAGCATGTTGATCCAAATTCTGTGGATCATGTGGGCAGAATAAATTTGGTATTTCTTTCTAATAACAAAATGACTGCAACTAAATATTAATATTCTGCTGAATGAATAAATTTGATTCTGATAATCTGCATCTCTCTCTCTCACTTTCTCACTCATAGAACCTTTCTTTGTTTAATGAATTGTTTCAGGTAAAACATGGTGCATATTAAGAAGAGTTTATAAACCTAAATGGTAGGAAAAGTTTTTATTTCATTCTTGCTTATAAAAATCCTGTGGCAAGAATTACTGCTATCCAAAATATATCCTCTGAAGTTACTGTTCTTACTCACCAATATGAAGCAGCTGTAAAACCTGAGGGGATCCCATGACTTTCCAAACACTGCTGTTTAGAAATACCTGTGACATATCTGGCGTGGTCAGAGGGCTGTTTTGCATTTTTGGGGTAAAGCTTGTTGGGCTCCTGGGGTTCTCCTTAGGCCTCGGTGAAGGCTATGTAACTCCAGTGTGTACTTTTGAAAATATTCAGAAACCAATGTAGAAGGTTAGCAAAGAAAAAACATTCAGCCAACACAAGACATTGCCCCTAAATGTTTGCATCAATTAAAGCCCTGTTCAAGGCCAGGCTGGCATTCCTCCAGCTGCGGTGTTCCATGTAAAATAAAATACTGCCAGCTGTGGTCAATTATTTGATTTCCCAGTGAAAGACGAGAAACGTGTAATCACTGTTAATATGGTAAAAATTGATCAAGTGTGACAGGCTATATAATTTACTGATTGCAATACCCTTTTAGGTACCAACTCTTGAGACCAGTACCTGCTGATTAGTTTCGAGATGTCTAGAGCTAGGGTAAGAGTTATGATAACTTTAATTTAGCTTTATGTCTGTCACATGACAGAGGATTGGTTAAAAGATTTACTTGCCTGAGAGAATACTATCAATTATTCAAACATTTTTGCAAGAGTGTTTAATAATGCAATAAATTCTTATGATATAATTTAAATGAGTAAAGCAGGACTCAAAGTTACCAGAGATGATTATAATTGCCTAAAAAAAAGATCTGAGGTTAAAGAAATGCTAGAACATCATTTCTGTTCCCATTTGTATTAAGCCAAATGTACTGATTCAAAACATGAGTTTAAGTAAACTCCAGGAGGTAGTGAAGGACAGGGAGGCCTGGCATGCTGCGGTCCCTAGAGTCTTTAAGAGTCAGACATGACTTAGCAACTGAATGACAACAACTGATTTAGAAAGTATTGTTGGCAGTCTGCATATGATTTGAGAAAGATGCAGAGTGGAAAAAAGATACACTTAAAGCATCAAAAATTGTAAAGTACCCAGAAAATAGTGAAAAAAAGGGGGATCTGAAAGCCCAACACCTTTCACCTTTCACTTTTACGATTTGTGCCAAGAAATTCATTCTCGTACTACATGTGTTTTGGTGATAAACATCCTTGGGGATCTTAATACATTGGTTATCTTTGGAGCAAATCATAACGATAAAGCAGTATAATCTGTCATGGTCAGGAGGGTGAGCTCAGAGTTCAAGTTCTATCTCCCTACAGCGTTTCTTCCAACTTTTGTTTTCCCAGAGTTTTGCAAATGATTTCAAAGACAAGGTCCGAGACTTTATGGAATTCTCAGCAGGTAGTTTTTGCAGTGAGTATCCATTCCCAGCACTGTTTAGAATATCGTGTGCAAAAAAACAGATGTACTCTTCCTCGGAGGATAACCACAGTGCTCCTCTTGTGTGTTTCCTATATGCTCATTGAGCCTTTACTGCAAGCACAGAATAGATATTGTAAATGTTTTATTGTCATCAGGCACAGAGAGAGGCTGGCAGTCAAGTTTCCTTGTGCTAAATAACTTGTGCTTTCAGTGATTCTGACCCTGAACTGCAGCTTGATCATTTTTTGTGGGGTAACCAGATAACACACAGGATTTGGGGATGTGTTGTAACTGATATTCTAATCAGGGTAATTCATGCAACCAAAATGAAAATACTAAAATTTGAATGTGTTGGTCAACTTTTAAGTTCCTTGCAACAAAAATGTTATACTACTACTAACTACAATGCCAGGTGATTACTTAAATTGAAAGAAAAAAAAAAGACCCCAAATCAAATCCGTTGACAGCAATAGAGGCAGAGAAAACCAGAAAAGGTAGGATTTGTGTGACTGTGTTATTTTATCTGAACATAAACTTCACTAGTGAACTCCCAAAGCAATGTCTCGTTCCCATTTGGAAAATTGCAATTGGCATTTTTTTCCATTGTCTATTTTGGTCCTTATGAAAAGAAAGTGGAAAAATGGCCTGATGAGGTGGCATAATGCTTAAATCCACACCCAGTCTCTAACTTTTCCCCCCATGGGGTTCAGGCTACAAAGTCTCTAGCACTTGCTGCTATTAATAAAAGCTGAATAAAATGATGCCTTTGTCTGAATACATTAGCAGAATTGTAGTTGTGTTCCAAAGGACTAGGGGGCTGAGAAGAGGGAGGGAGAAGGCCAGCTGCCCAGGGCACTGACCTGAAGCATTGCTAAATTTGTTAAGGGGGTGCACCCAGCCAGCCATCAGGGAACCACAAGTGCTCGGTTGCCAATCTAGGTGCCCATGATGCTCAGAATAGTTCTGCTTATTTTGAGCAGTTCTACCACATGGGCTCAGAAATGCTAACGATCATTTATGTTTTATTTATTGAAGTAAAATTTTAAAAATTGGACANTTTATTGTCATCAGGCACAGAGAGAGGCTGGCAGTCAAGTTTCCTTGTGCTAAATAACTTGTGCTTTCAGTGATTCTGACCCTGAACTGCAGCTTGATCATTTTTTGTGGGGTAACCAGATAACACACAGGATTTGGGGATGTGTTGTAACTGATATTCTAATCAGGGTAATTCATGCAACCAAAATGAAAATACTAAAATTTGAATGTGTTGGTCAACTTTTAAGTTCCTTGCAACAAAAATGTTATACTACTACTAACTACAATGCCAGGTGATTACTTAAATTGAAAGAAAAAAAAAAGACCCCAAATCAAATCCGTTGACAGCAATAGAGGCAGAGAAAACCAGAAAAGGTAGGATTTGTGTGACTGTGTTATTTTATCTGAACATAAACTTCACTAGTGAACTCCCAAAGCAATGTCTCGTTCCCATTTGGAAAATTGCAATTGGCATTTTTTTCCATTGTCTATTTTGGTCCTTATGAAAAGAAAGTGGAAAAATGGCCTGATGAGGTGGCATAATGCTTAAATCCACACCCAGTCTCTAACTTTTCCCCCCATGGGGTTCAGGCTACAAAGTCTCTAGCACTTGCTGCTATTAATAAAAGCTGAATAAAATGATGCCTTTGTCTGAATACATTAGCAGAATTGTAGTTGTGTTCCAAAGGACTAGGGGGCTGAGAAGAGGGAGGGAGAAGGCCAGCTGCCCAGGGCACTGACCTGAAGCATTGCTAAATTTGTTAAGGGGGTGCACCCAGCCAGCCATCAGGGAACCACAAGTGCTCGGTTGCCAATCTAGGTGCCCATGATGCTCAGAATAGTTCTGCTTATTTTGAGCAGTTCTACCACATGGGCTCAGAAATGCTAACGATCATTTATGTTTTATTTATTGAAGTAAAATTTTAAAAATTGGACATGCAGTCTTGCTCCATACTCAGCAACTACTTTAGAGTTGAGGTTATAAAGACGGCTAAGTATTTTGAACTTGAACCAGGAAACCACCACCAACCCTTTTCTCCCCCACCCTGGAAACTCTCCAAAGTATTTAAAAAAAAATTGTTTCCCTAGTTGGTTCTTATTTGAGGATGCTGCAATGTTACAGCATCCAGGCCAAACAGTAAAGTAGCCTAGAAACTCTGAACCACATCGCAGTCCAATTGAAACTGGTCTCTGCGGGGTTGGACTTGACTGCTCCCCTGGAGTTCTGATCTACACTCCCTGTGTTGAATGAGAACCACCCGACTATGGCTGCTATTAGACCCTCAACTCTTAACTCACATCAGAAACACCTGGAGGGCTCGTGAAACCCACTCACTGGGCCTTAAGCCCCGGGGTTTTTAAGTAGGTCTCGGTGGGATCTGAGCGTTACTGGCTCCCTCTAGTTCCAGTGCTCGGTGATGCTGCCCCAAGGACAACACTTTGAGAACCACAGCCCTAAAGGAGATCCTGCGTATCTTAAGGTACTTTCACTCCTAGAAAGCTTTCGGCAGTGTTTCTGTTGTTGAGGGGGCCGATTTGGAGAAAGAGCACAGAGTTGGTGCGAAAGGGCAGGAAGTGGAGGGAAGGGACTTTAAGAAAATGGTTAAGATGAGTGTTACCAAAACTGAAGAGGGGAAGGTTTGAACTTTTAAAGTCTGGGCTAGGCAGAGAAGTTTTACCCAAGAAGTTTGATGAAAGCAGTCTAGGGAAGCCTTAATGGATGTAAGAAGATTGAAAGGAAATTTTAAAGAAGTGTTGTCAAAGTCTCTATGTTTCCCTCCGTATGATGAGAAATGTAAGTGAAGGACGGTTTTTGGTTGCCTCACATCTTGCAACTGCCGCATCTCTCTGGGATGAACCGTGTGTGTCAGGCTTTTATAAGCATTGTGTGCGTGCATGCGTGCTAAGTCACTCCAGTCGTGTCCAGCTCTTTTCGACCCTGTGGACTGTAGCCCGCCAGGCTCCTCTCTCCGTGGGATTCTCCAGGCAAGAACCCTGGAGTGGGTTGCCATGCCCTCCCCCAGGGGATCTTCTGGACCCAGGGACCAAGCCCACATTTCCTAGGTCTCCTCATTGCAGGCGGGTTCTTTTACCACTGGTGCTGCTTGGGAAGCCTGTAAGCATTACAGCCCCTATTTTTTCCCCTTCATTCTCTTCTTTAGGAGAACCATGGCAACCTAACTTCAACTCTATAAAAAAACAAGAATTAGAAGCAATTGGGGCTTAAAGACCCAAAAAATGGTGTTCTTGGGGCTTAAGGAAAAAGGCATTTGCCTGAGTCCAGGAGAGACTACATTCAGGGCTGTAAAATGGGTGTGGAGCAGAAGGTGGAAAAGTGTATCCCATGGCTCCCACTGGGAAAGAGAGATCCTAGAGTGTGACAGCCCTGCACCTCAACCGGGGGTGCTTCTGGGGCTGGGGTGGGAGTGAGATTGACAAGGTACCCAGGAGGGCCCCTATTGGCAGGGTGTCTTGGTGGAGGCGAGTGCCCAAAGCAGAAGCAGGCTGCCCCTGGGGAGCTGTGAGGGTGCACCCAGCTCTGGGACAAGCTGTATTAGGGCTGAGAAGTCCTGAGGGTGGTGGAAGAGGTGTGTGGTTTGGATGCTGGTGGAATGGGCATCGATGCCCACACAGAACTCTTAATTGCTCATGTGATGGTAATCTACACACAAAAACCAGCCGCAAATACTAATAAGCCATTTGTTTCTAAAAGTTCTCTTTTAGATTCACTAGCTCTGTAAGTTTAGCAGACCAAGGCAGACTCCCTTCCTGCTCACTGAGAGTCCATGCTCACTGCAGGAGACATTAAGGAGCAATAAGAAGACTCTAAAGCAAAATGGGAGCGTGGGCTCTGGTTATCACCAAACAGGTTGCCATCTTCTGGATTAGTGAAAGTAGCTAAGATTGAAATGAAGAAAAAGTTGAATTCAGAATTTATTTTAGAAGAATCAGCTGGGATACACGGTGCCTTGGAAACACAATGTTTTAGCCACATATATTTACAAATACTTTAAAAGGGCACCCACAAGCAGTGGGAAATAAAGTGTGCTTAGACTGAGAACACCTGAGATCTAGTTCTAACTTTGTTGATAAGTAGTGGCAGGTGGTCAAGTCACTGACTTCTGAGTCTCATTGTTTTCTTACAAAACGGAGATCTCTGAGGCCCTGAGAAAACACCCTATGAAAGAGATGAAGAATCCTAAGTTAGGCCTTAGTTACGCACCTAGTTCTCAAAGTGTAAAACAAATTTGTATTTTTTGCCCGTCCTTAACTAAGATGAAAATTAGGTAAAGTTCAGATTTCTTTTCTTTGGGTTAGGGGTGAGGCCAAAATAAAATTTTATAAAGCACAAAGAAATCAGTACAGCCTTGTCCTCTAGGTAGGAACATGCAGGACAAATGTTAGGACAGTTCAGTTTCAGTAAACAAGAAATTTGGCTACATTAGCACAATGCTGGAGTAGAGTTTAGTAACTGTTAAGTTTCTTTCTTTCTTTTTTTTTCTGGAGGTGGGGAGACGTTTACATTCCTCAGAGGACATGCACTAAAATAGAGGAGACAGACTGGAATTTTTTTGTTACAAACAATGAACCTAATTTCCTAGTTTCTTCTGTTGCCCTCTGTAAGTTTTGAAACTGACACAGCAGAACAATTTCTTTTAAGAGGGGATTCAGGCATTTATTTTATGTGAAAATCAAGCATATTTCTTCTTTATTTTTGGTTTTATTTTTGTCTCACTTTCAAAGGTAATATATTTTATAAAGTAGGAAGTTTTTCTAAAAATTAAAATTCTGATGGAATAAGTACAAGTGACAGCTGAGTTATTAAGAATTTCATTAGGAATTTAAAATCAGGTATATTGGTAAATATTAGCTATTTTCTCATTGTATGATTAAATCAATAAGAAACCAGTATTATAAAATAATTAAAAATCACTCTTTACAGATTATCTGTGGCTTATCAATGACATTCTGCCAGTCTTACACTTAGTTTTCATTGTATTATCAATATAAGATTCATTCTTCTGCTAGTTTCTGAGCCCTTCTACCCTCTCACTGTTGTTTCTCCTTCCAGTGTCCCAAAGCTCTCCCAATTGGGTTATTTTTGCCTCCACATATAAACATGCTCAGTAAGTTCTAATCTTAAACAATTAGATCCTATCTAGTCAAGGCTATGGTTTTTCCAGTAGTCTTGTATGGATATGAAAGTTGGACTATAAAGAAAGCTGAGAGCTGAAGAATTGATGCTTTTGAACTGTGGTGTTGGAGAAGACTCTTGAGAATCCCTTGGACTGCAAGGAGATCCAAACAATCCATCCTAAAAGAAATCAGTCCTGAATATTCATTGAAAGGACTGATGCTGAAGTTGAGGCTCCAATACTTTGGCCACCTGATGTGAAGAGCTGACTCATTTGAAAATACTGATTCTGGGAAAGATTGAAGATAGGAAGAGAAGGAGATGACAGAGGATGAGAGGGCAGGATGGCATCTCTGACTCAGTGGACATGGGTTTGAGTAAACTCCGGGAGTTAGTGATGGACAGGGAGGCCTGGCGTGCTGCGATTCATGGGGTTGCAAGGAGCCAGACATGAGTGAGCAACTGAACTGAACCCACTGCTGCATCTTTCCTTGTTTGGCTTTCTCTTCTGTCCCTTCCTTTCTCTACTTTCTATTTTTCTCCTTATCGATCCATTTATCTCCTTTTTGAAAAAAATGGGGAAAACCACTAGACCATTCAGGGATGACCTAAAAAAATGTCCTTATGATTATACAATGGAAGTGATAAATAGATTCAAACAGTTAGATCTGATAGAGTGCCTGAAGAACTACGGACAGAGGTTCACAGCATTGTACAGGAGGCAGTGATCTAGAACATCCCCAAGAAAAAGAAATGTAAACAGGCAAAATGGTTGTCTAAGGAGACCTTACAAATAGTTGAGAAAAGAAAAGAAACTAAAGGCAAAGGAGAAAAGGAAAGATATACCCATCTGAATGCAGAGCTCCATAGTATAGCAAGGAGAGATAAGAAAGCCTTCCTCAGCAATCAATGCAAAGAAATAGAATGGAAAAGACTAGAGATCTCAAGAATATTAGAGATACCAAGGAAGCATTTCGTGCAAAGATGGGCACAATAAAGGACAGAAATGGTATGGACCTAACAGAAGCAGAAGATATTAAGAGGTGGCAAGAATACACAGAAGAACTGTACAAAAAAAATCTTCAAGACCCAGGTAATCACGATGGTGTGATCACTCACCTAGAGCCAGACATCCTGGAGTGTGAAGTCAAGTGGGCCTTAGGAAGCATCACTATGAACAAAGATCATGGAGATGATGGAATTCCAGTTGAACTATTTCAAATCCTGAAAGATGATGCTGTGTAAGTGCTACACTCAATATGCCAGCAAATTTGGAAAACACAGCAGTAGCCACAGGACTGGAAAAGTCAGTTTTCATTCCAATCCCAAAGNAAAGATCATGGAGATGATGGAATTCCAGTTGAACTATTTCAAATCCTGAAAGATGATGCTGTGTAAGTGCTACACTCAATATGCCAGCAAATTTGGAAAACACAGCAGTAGCCACAGGACTGGAAAAGTCAGTTTTCATTCCAATCCCAAAGAAGGGCAATGCCAAAGAATGCTCAAACAACCGCACAATTGCACTCATCTCACACGCTAGTAATGCTCAAAATTCTCCAAGCCAGGCTTCAACAGTACGTGAACCGTGAACTTCCAGATGTTCANCAGGCCGAGGGCTTTTCCCCACCCCTCTGGGCTGTTTCCATGAGCACCCAACATGGATGTGATTCAGACAGGTGTAGGTGTGAGGCGGGAAGCTGGAGCTTGGGACCAGGTCGTTCACAGAATCCTCCTGCATTCAGCTAAGTGGCTCACACACCCTCAAATGGCCTGGTATCAAGTATAGAGCCTCTTTTTGTCCAGAAAATAAAACAAAAAGGAGGTGAAGAGGACAGAGGGGGAGGTCTGTTTGCTCAGGGAAGGGGCATCCTAGAGATTCCCACTGTTTTTAAACAGACTTTTCACCAATCCCCCATCTGAAGCCTCTTGCTTCAGTCTCACCTTTTGGGGTATTCTGGGTCTCTGCATGAGCCCCTCTGAGATTCTTCGGGACATGCTCACTTCTAGACCTTCTTCTCTGCAGACATCTAGGCTGTAACACCATCTACTCCTACATCTAAGGCGGGTGCCTTAGTCTGCTTCCCAACCCCCTGCTGCTGCTGCTAAGTCACTTCAGTCGTGTCTGACGGCAGCCCCCCCAGGCTCCCCCTGGGATTCTCCAGGCAAGGACACTGGAATGGGATGCCATTTCCTTTTCCAATGCATGAAAGTGAAAAGTGAAAGTGAAGTCGCTCAGTCGTGTTCGACTCTTCGCACCCCCATGGGCTGCAGCCTACCAGGCTCCTCCGTCCATGGGATTCTCCAGGCAAGAGCACTGGGGTGCCATCGCCTTCTCCGTCCAACCCCCTACATATCATTAAAGCCCTCTGCGCACTGTCATCCCATCTCCTCTTTTATATGTAATTGTGTGACTTAACACACCTTTCTATATTTCTCTACTAACATTTAGTGAATATTTTAAGGTAGAAAAGATAAGTGTGATTTATTGGAAAAAATATTTATTGAATAAAGCCCAAAATGTAGATTCTAAGAGCTTCCACTCTAATTGACAACTAGTTGGTAACTGTCAAGCTNGAGATGTGTATAAGAGACAGGCTTAGGGATGTTTCCTGGGAGCCGCGGCTGCGGAGCTTCTCCCGGCTTCCTCCCTCGCCCGGAGGTGGCGTGGGTCTGTGTTTGGGTGCATTGTTCTGTAGGCAGGTAACCCAGATGTTCTCTACCCGCTTCAGGAAGAAGCCAAGGGTCCCAGCCAAACACCTGAGTGTACACTGACTAAAAATAAACAGAAGGCCTCATTATCGCACTTTGCAGTGCTGCGACTCCTCATCGCAGGATTTCAAAGCATTTTAGACGTTTAAGTCCCACAGCATCTTCACGGGGCTTAGAGTATCCGGATTTGTAAGCTTAGAAAAATGAGAATGCTTAGGCAGTGGGACGAGTGCAGTTCAGAGTAAAAGGACTTCCTGTTACCTTACCGGAAATGCTGTTCTCTTATTACATAATTCATCTATCTGTGAATGAACGCTTAAGTGGTTTATAGCTCAGGCACCCAAATGTATGCAGCTTCGCGAAGACTGAAGTCACTCCAAGTGAGACCACGGTCAATTCACCGTATGAAAATAAACATAACATAGGAGAGTGTCTTGGGTTTTTCCTGATACTACAATTAGAGGAGCCATCATGAGCCTGGATTCTTTCCTTAGCTTAATTTTTTAGTTTATTGGAGTCTTCTTGGTGTGGTTACTGGCCATCAAAGACGTTTGACAACAGTAAAAATATGGGATGTTTCAGTGTTTTGTTTTTCTCCGTGGTTTTTTTTTTTATTGTTTACGTCTGTCTTCAGTATAATGTATTTTCTAATGTAATTACTGTTTAATTTGTTATTAGTGAGTAAATGGTATTAAGATGGAAAATGTCCAGCAGTGCCAATGGAAGTATTGCTTCTCAGGAATTTGGATGTTAAAGTTAGTACTCAACAAGTCTTTAAACTGGTCTTTATATGTAACCTTTTTTTTTTTTTAATCTTTTATTGAAGGCATACAGAAAGTTAGCCAAAGAATACCATCCTGATAAGAATCCAAATGCTGGTGACAAAGTAAGTTATTTGAGATTTCCCCTCTGCCCCGAGATTTTTGTTTTAAACTTAAATTGCCCTTTTTGGGAAAAAAGGGAATGTTGTAAGGAAAGTCCATTTATGCCCACATTTTTATGTTAATATTTTGGACTTTATAATAGGGATACTAACATTCTGGGTAGTGGTAGTTGGTAAATAGGACCACCTGTAACTTTTCTTAGAATTAAATGAATTCTAGATTCCTATAGCCTTTCCCAGTCCTTTATTTGAAAATCCAACTGTTTCCTTTTTTCCTTTTTGTTCATAGTTCAAAGAAATAAGCTTTGCATATGAAGTACTATCAAATCCTGAGAAGCGTGAACTCTATGACAGATATGGAGAACAAGGTCTTCGGGAAGGTAGCGGTGGAGGTGGTGGCATGGATGATATTTTCTCTCACATCTTTGGTGGAGGATTATTTAGCTTCATGGGTAATCAGAGCAGAAGTCGAAATGGCAGAAGAAGAGGAGAAGACATGATGCATCCACTCAAGTGAATATCTCTTTTTTTCCTTTAAAAATACTAAGCACTTTTTTTTCCAAGTAGAAGTATTCAGTACAGGAGAGGAAAAGTATAAAAAAATATTCTGTCTTTAATCAGAAAAAAAAAATCTTCCGTTTGCCATACTGTCCTTATTGGCTAAGTTGAATTTAATAACCTGGATGTTGGTATTTGGTGTCAGATCTTAAAGGATGGTTGGAGTTTTTACAGAGTGGTAAGGTGGTTTTCATATATGCTTTTGAGGCTTCTTGTTTTTACAATTTCAATTAAGATCTTTTCTCTGAAGTATTTAAACTTTCTGAGTTAGTTTTAATTTAAAAACTTAGAGTGAGTGACCATCCGACTGGTTGATTGACATGTTACAGTCACGTGTTACTTGATCCTCAGTGTGAGCTCTCCTGAATTGATTTTCATGGAGCTTGCTGGCTTCAAGCCTGACATTAACCTGCCAACACATGAATGGTATCTTACCTTAATCTTAGACTGTGAACCCAAGACGAAAATAGCTATTTTACTTTGCACATTCTGTGAAATCTTTTTACCTGTTAATTTTTCATGAACCAGTAATGGTTTTACTAGCAAATGCATGGCACTGCAGTTCAAGTGTGTATTTACAATGTTTCATATTTTCTAATTTATACATTTGAGTAGATAAGGGGACCGTAAAGCATGATTTGTTAAAATTTTCATTACAGTGTCTCATTTTGGATGTCTTTATAATATTGCATTCCATGATTTATTTATTCATTCCCTTTTCTATAGGATGTTACCAGTTTTGTGTTTTTTTTTTCCTATAATGAATAGTGCTGCTGTATCTTTATATACAGCTTTGTCTCTCATTGGTAGAGATTCTTGGGGAGGTATCAGTGTTTTGAGGCTGATAAATAAATACAACTATATTGTCTTTAGAGGATGTGTCAGGTTAGCCCCACTGGTGGAGAATGCCAGCTTCACTAGACCATTACCCACATTTTTCCTTCTTTGCCATGTTTATTGAAAATAACGATTTTTCTTGCTGACCTCTTATATAGTGGTGTTGCGTACTAATTGTGATTTAATATGTAAGGCAAAGAAGACCTACCTATCATGTAAATGGTTGGTTAAAAGTTCTTAGGAAGAAGAGGATAAAAGGCTGATGGAACCAAGTACTTGGTCTAAGGTCTAGATATGCTGTAGTTTAGAAGTGTTGGTAATGTTTTGACCTTAAGTGCTTTATTCTTACACTATTTAGAATGTATAAAAATTTTAGCTTCGAATGCCACAAAATAATGTAAGTGCTTTGCAAGGTAGTTTTAACTTTTTTGTTCCTTTATTTAATTAAAAAAAAGGTTTTTGTTCCTTTGTTTTAAAGTAAATTGAGCAACTTCAGTTTCACTTTATTACTGAAGAAGATTTAAAAATACTATGAGAAGGGTAAAACCAAATTAAATGCAAGCTGTTTCCAAGTTGTAAATGAATATTTTTAAGACTTTAATATAAATAGATTTTTTTTTTNGGAGAGTGAAAAAGTTGGCTTTAAGCTCAACATTCAGAAAACAAAGATCATGGCATCCGGTCCCATCACTCCACAGCAAATAGATGGGGAAACAAGGGAAACAGTGACAGACTTTATTTTCTTGGGCTCCAAAATCACTGAAGATGGTGACTGCAGTCATGAAAGGAAAAGATGCTTGCTCCTTGGAAAAAAAGGCTATGACCCATCTTGACATCTTATTAAAAAGCAGAGACATTACTTTGCCAACAAAGGTCCATCTAGTCTAAGGTATGGTGTTTCCAGTGGTCATGTCCATATATGACATGTCAGAGTTGGACTATAAAGAAAGCTGAGCACTGAAGAATCGATGCTTTTGGACTGTGTGTTGAAGAAGACTCTTGAGAGGCCCTTGGAATGCAAGGAGACCTGACTTGTCCATCGTAAAGGAAATCAGTCCTGAATATCCACTGGAAGGACTAATGCTAAAGCTGAAACTCCAGTACCTTGGCCACCTGATACGAAGAACTGACTCATTGGAAAAGACCCTGATGCTGGGAAAGATTGAAGGCAGGAAGAGAAAGGGACGACAGAGGATGAGATGGTTGGATGGCATCACTGCCTAAATGGACATGAGTTTGAGCAAGCTCCAGGAGTTGGTGATGGACAGGAAAGCCTGGCGAACTGCAGTCTATGGGGTCACAAAGAGTTGGACGTGACCGAGTGAACTGAACCGTCTTTCCCTGTCCTCCTTCCCCAGCTGCTTCCTCTCATTCATCCCCTGGGGAAGTGCTTTTGAGGGGAGGGTTGTATCCTGTGTGCCTCACTCTGCAGTTCTGGAAAACATGGCAATGCTGCAAAGGTTGGGTTCTGCCCTCATGGAGCTTTAAATCTGGTGAAGGAGACAGACATCTGGGAAAGCAGCAGGCGACTATCGTCACCTGTACTCTTCGTCTCCAGCTACTGCAGTTCAGCCTGAAGCTCCAGCCCAGGCCGTCAATCACCAGTCAGTTCCAGACAATAGACTCCTTTTCCTTTTATTTACACTTTCAATTTCTTATAGGAGTTTATCCTTAATTCTTCTGGAAACATCTTTCTCCTTCGCCTTCTGTTCTCATTCTTCACTGGTTTTCTTGTTCCTCCTTATCCCCTAGGCCCTTTTGGTACCCTTTCCTATAAATGGGTGTCATTTCATAATGTTGTCCAACCAGTCCCTTTATGACACTTCTAATTTCTTGAGGCAAACCCTCCTACTCTCATGCCTTCTGTTGCCCCCTGTGCACTGGTAACCACATGTTCAATCATATCTCTTTCCTATCCAGTCAAATGTCAGGTGGCATCCCTTCTCAAACCCAAAAGGTTCTGAATTGAACTTTTTTTTTTTTTTCAAAACTGTATCCTCCTTGTGTGTTCCCCATTTTAGAGTATCACCATTCACACAATCACCTAAACAAGACTTACTCCTGTAAATAAGAACAGCAAGATTTTCAAGACTGGCTTTTTAAGATAATATTCAAATTGAGATCTAAATGACTTTAAGGAGCCAATCACACAGATATCTGGAGGACACAGTATTCTAGGCAGAGGAAACAGAGTGTGCAAATGTGGAAAATGATTGAGGAGTTCATAGGACTGAATGAAAACCAGTGTGGCGGGAGGGTATGGAACAAGACGGGGGGCAGTGCCAGACAAGCTTGAGAAATTAGCAGGAGTGTCATCACCAACACTGATGTAGATCATGGGAAAGGTTTCATTTTATTCCAAGTAAAATGGGGTGCCATTGAGGGATTCTGCAGCCAGACAGTGACTTTTAATTTATACTTTGTAAAGAAACTCCAGTACTTTGGCCACCTCATGCGAAGAGTTGACTCACTGGAAAAGACTGATGCTGGGAGGGATTGGGGGCAGGAGGAGAAGGGGACGACCGAGGATGAGATGGCTGGATGGCATCACTGACTCGATGGACGTGAGTCTGAGTGAACTCTGGGAGTTGGTGATGGACAGGGAGGCCTGGCGTGCTACAATTCGTGGGGTCGCAAAGAGTCAGATACGACTGAGCGACTGAACTGAACTGAAAGATCACTTCTACTCTATAAATACATTTTGGAAGAGCAAGAGTACAGACACAGCGTCCAGCTAGGAGACTGTTAGGCTATCTAAGCAGAAGATGCTAAAACCCGGAAATAGAGCAGTTCCAGGGGAGGTAAAGGAGGAAAAGTTAGGATGTATTTTGGAAGTAACATCAATAGACTTCCTGATGAATTAGGTATAAAAGGGAAGGCAAACAAAGGCATTAGACTATTTCTAGATTTTTGGTATGAGCAACTGTGGAGCCATTTCACTGAGATGAAAAGATAGGGAAGGAACAGAAACTTGGAGGCGGGGGGAAGTTCAATAGAAAGCTTTGTTTTGATTATGTAGTTTGAGATGCCTTTAAAATCTGAAAAGAAAATGTCAAGTTGGATAAATGAATATGGAGCCTAGAAGAGAAGTCAGAGCTGATGACCTAAATGTGGCAGTCTCTGACAGATAGATGGTCTCTGAAGCCATGGGAACATATAAGATTGTCCAACAAGTGAACATGGGTGGAGAAAAGCAGAGGGCAGGGGGACTGATGATGGAGTCCTGGGTTACAATAATACACTAGTGTTCAGAGGTCAAGCAGAAGAGAAACAAGTGGATTAGTTGAGCAGACGCATGAGGAAGGGGACCAGGAGAATGTAGTGTCATTGAAGCTAAGACAGGAGTTTGCTTTACTGGACAGTGATCAGCGTTACTGAGAGATCAAGCAAATGGAGGGCAGAAAAAGATGTTAGGATGGAGTCTGTCGATGACTCTGACAAGAGCAGTTTCACAATGCAGGGTGCCTTGCCTTTGAGAGTGACCACTTCACACTGCCCTGACATACTTTATTTCTTGCATTATTTTTCATTAAGCTTCTGCATTTTTATTCTTCATTAAGTGGATGTATTAATATTTCTACAGTCCTTTGTAATCGGCTTCCCTGTGGCCCAGACAGTAAAGAATCTGCCTGCAATGCAAAAGATCCAGGTTTGGTTTCTGGGTCAGGAAGATCTCCTGGAGAAGAGAATGGC
>SJYV01032591.1:11906-25178 GCA_006410875.1 Neotragus pygmaeus | reverse complement strand
TCATGTATGGATGTGAGAGTTGGACTATAAAGAAAGCTGAGTGCCGACGAATTGATGCTTTTGAACTGTGATGTTGGAGAAGACTTGAGAGTCCCTTGGACTGCAAGTAGATTCAACTAGTCCATTCTTAAGGAAACCAGTCCTGAATATTCATTGGAAGGATTGATGCTAGCTGAAACTCTAGTATCTTGGTCACCTGATATGAAGAACTGACTGATTGGAAAAGACCCTGACGCTGGGAAAGGTTTAAGGCAGGAGAAGGGGACGACAGAGGATGAGATGGTTGAATGACATCACTGACTTAGTGCACATGAGTTTGAGTAAACTCTGGGAGTTGATGATGGACAGGGAGGCCTGGCGTGTTGCAGTTCATGGGGTCTCAAAGAGTTGGACACGAATGAGCGACAACTGAACTGATGGGATCAAATGCCATGATCTTAGTTTTTTGAGTGTTGAGTTTTAAGCCAGCTTTTTAATTCTCCTTTTTCACTTTCATCAAGAGGCTCTTCAGTTCCTCCTCGCTTTCTGCTGTAAGGGTGGTGACATGTATATGTCAGTATATCGTCTTGTATTTATGATTGTATTTCACCGTTTTAGAAAATGAAAAATAACCATGCCACGAGACACTTGATGTGCAGCTGGCTGCACTGTGAAGGCAGCAACCTTGCTGGCCCACCCCTCTCCTGAGCATGTCGGAGCTAGCCTCGTCCTTCCTGGACCATGAGACCCCCTGAAAGCAGCACCTTCGTGTCCCCACAGCAAGCACAGTGAGGCCGTCAGTTAACACTTAATTGCTTAACCCTAGTTCACCTCATTTTAAACTAGCAATTCTTCTATATAGGCTACTTGATATTAAAGTCTATCTCATTTGTAGACTTGAATGAAACAGTACTAGATTGATACGTTAATGCTCTTAGTGTAGTAAAAATCCCATTATTAAATAATGTGTTAAATGAAGGATTGATTTTATGAAGTAGATGTATTGCTAAAAATTATGATATTAACAGTGCATTTGAATCATAAGTGTTTGGGTATCTTAAAAGAGGTTTTGTATATCCATGCAGTCATGAAAAATAATCTTTAAGTATATTATCTCTCTAAATAAAGTAGAATTGTTGGCAATGTCTTTGTTTTTAAAGAGGGACTCACAATAAATACTTTTTTAAAATTGTTTTTTGTTTTAATTTATCCTCTTGGCCCTGCTGGGGTCTTCCCTGCTCAGTGCGGGCTTTCCCTAGTTGCAGTGAGCCAGAGCTGTTCTTTGTTGCAGGGTGTGGGCTTCTCTCTGTAGCGGCTTCTGTTGCGGAGCACAGGCTCGGTGGTCGCGGCCTGTGGGCTCAACAGTCGTGGCTCGCAGACTCTCGACCATAGGCTTCAGTGGTCGTGGCCCGCGGGCTCAGCAGTCGTGGCTCGCAGACTCTGGAGCGCAGGCTCAGTAGTTGTGGCGCACGGGCTTAGTTGCTCTGTGGCATGTGGAGTTTTCCCAGACCGGGGATCGCACTCTGTGTCCCCTGCCTTGGCCAGCAGATCCCTGTGCTCTGCACCACCAGGGAGGTCTGCTAATGTCCTTGAACTCTGTGTGTCACTGGGTGGAATCTGGCTTCTTTCCCGCCATGGGGATGGGCGGTGCATCGAGACCACCGCTGCGCTCATTCCATGCACACCTCCTCCCGGCCGCTCCCAGGTTGTTCCTCCTCAAGGGCACAGCCTGCATTGTGATCCAATGGTTCTTCCTGCCATCTCCAGCTGCATCCCTTTTTCCCTCAGAGATTTGTTTTCCACAATAAGTGCCTTGAATCTCTGATTCCATCCTCAGGGCCTGCTCTCTGCGCACACAGACTAATGCAATGGTATCGTTCTGTCTCCCAAGACTTCTGCAGCCGATTTGTTCTGCCAAATACTGTGAGAAGAGTGTTGAAATCTCCAGAATTACAGTGTGCATGGTTTATCTTTCTCCACTTTTCATTTCAACTTGTCTGTGCCTTTAAATCTAAAGTGCATTTCATATTGATAGCATAAATTTGGGTCTTTTAATCCAGTTTAACAGTCACTACCTGCTAATTGGCATATTTAGGCCATTTATATTTCACGTCCTTACTGCGGTGCTTTAAGTCAGGGTTTCTCAACCTGACGTTATGACGCTTTGGCCTAGGGGTGTTGTCCTCTGTGTTGTAGAGTGTTTAGCAACATCCCTGGCGTTAAACCACATTTTGTCATGATATCCTTTTTAAAAATCTTGCTGTATTTTAGTGGTATTTCAGTTGAGATTTTTTGTGTGTCTATATTCATAGAAGGATATTGGTCTGTAGCTTTCTTATGATGTCTTTATCTCGCCTTTCTCATTATGCATGTGACTATTTGGTATTTTCATTCTACATTTAACTACTCAAGTTGGGCATTATTATTATTGTATTTTATAATCACTGTTTAGATTTCCTCACAGTTTTGCCAGCGTCTTCACTGGCCATCCTTGCTACATTTCAGTTTCCTTTGCACCTGTTTTCCTTCTTGCTGGAGTGCGTCCTGTGGCAGTTCTTGTGTTGCAGTCTTTGGGTGGTACTGCAAAGTACAGAATCGAGCACTCTTGACACTGTTTGTCTGCCTGCCTGCCTTTGTATGTTTGTTGCCATGCCACCTGGCTTGCAGGGATCTTAGTTCTTTGACCAGAAATTGAACCCAGGCCACGGTAAAAGCGCTGAGTCCTGACCACTGGACCGCCGGAGAATTCCTGTGTCTCCGCCTTTGAATTGTTTAGAAAGACATACTGTTCAAGGCTATCAGTTCTGTCTCTTAGCACTTTGAGGATGATACTCTACGGTCTCCAGGGCTCCTTTGTTGAGACATCTTTTATTAATAATTATTCATATTTAGTTATTTGCCTCTTTCCTCTGACATATGAATATCTCCTCATTGCTTTTGAGGTTTTATTGTTTGAAAGATATGTGTGTGTGCATTTCTTTTCATGAATCTTGTTCAAGGCTTGTGCTCGTGAGGATACAGGCCTTTCCCTAGTTTTGGATAGCTTTTAGCCTTATCTCTGAAGACACTGCCCTCTCTTATCCTATTTTCTTTTCTTCTGGAATCCCAATTAGATGTAGGTTGGACTTTTGTATTCTATCTTCTGTGACTCTCAACTTCTCTTTCTTAATTTATATTTTTGCTGCACAGATCTGTCATCTAATTCAGTGATTTTTCTTTCAGCTGTGACTAATCTGCTTTTTAATCTGCCACTGAGATTTTAAATTCTTTTGATTCTTTTTCATATATATTTAATTATTTCTGATAGTGGTTTGCTCTTATGTTTCAATTTCCTTTATAGTCCTTGAAAATTTTAAAGCCTTTTTTGTTACTGAAGTATAGTTGATTTATTGTGTTTCATGTGTATAGCAAAGTGATTCAGTTGCATACTCTTTTTCAGATTATTTTTCACTGTAGGTTATTACAAGTTATTGAATATAGTTCCCTGTGCTATACAGTAGATCTGTAGTTTTTATTTTATATGTAGTAGCTTACATCTGCTAATCCCAAATTTCCAATTTATCCTTCCCCTTAAGCATATTTCCATTACAGTTCTGGTTCTTCTTAGTCTACATGAAATTGCTTGAGTTGGGGTGAGGGGTTGTCCAGTTCTGTCAGTGTTTTTTCAGTTGAGTCCTCTTCATGGGCCTGTTTCCCTGTGGTCATCTCCAACTGTGAACTGTGTGGCTGATCCCAACACGTGTGAATCCCGAGGGGCCTGGGCCAAGACTGAGTCAAGAGGTGGGGTTTATGGTCATTCTGCCAGGCCCCTTGAAGTGTTACAGACAAGGAAGCGTGTCAGATAAGCTGCCTGCACGGAGCTGCTTTTGAGTGGGGAGGGAGAGTAACCTCAAACCCAGGTGCTGGATGGGGCAGGTTTGCGATTACTGATCCTTAGGAACTGTTCTTTTTATTCACTCCAGTCAGTGCCTGAGATGTAAGACTGAGTTCCTTGTCAGCCCCGTTTGCCAGCAAATTGATTTTTCCCTAGTTACACTTTCACTGAGCGTTAGGTCTTCACGGGTTCTGGATTTATGGGGAGGTCAGGTCCAGCTCCCCACCTCATCTGGCCCGAAGCCTTGTCCTTACTCCCCTGCTCACCTGAGAAAATCCCGGGTCTGGGTGTTGGTCGGTCACTGGGCAGCCTGGGGCTTCAGGGCTGGCTTCTGTCTGGTTTGACAGGATTCTCTTGGGTTTCGGCTCTTGTAGATTTTCTTTACTTTTTAGAGGTCAGCTGAGCGTTTAATAAGTGCGTTATGTATCTTATTCAGCATTTCTGGGTGTTTGGAGGGCAGTGTTTTTCAGAACAGCTAGAGTGTCACCCTGTCAGAAGTTGAAACTTCATATTTTTTTTCTATCTGAAGTATAGTTGGGTGTGATAGTCCGATTTTTTGGATGTTTTTGTTCTTACGTCAAGAATGATGACATTTATTAGTAATCATATTAGAGAATGTTAAGTCAAGCTTAGTACATTGGTTGATTAAAAGCATGTTTACAGGCATTGCAGTTTCTAGCCCATCTGTGCAATGATTTTTATTTTGAAGCCATTCATTCAGAAAAATTACACAGCTGTTTTGATTTTGTGCTACGACATGGCAAGATCTCCAATAAGCGACTTTGATTCCTGATGGAGTAGCAGTTTTTGTAATTAGAAATTCCGAGGAAAGATATTCTTTTTTATTTTGGCCATGCCATGCAGCGTGCAAGATCTTAGTTCCCCAAACAAGGATCGGACCTGCATGCCCTGCAGTGGAACTGCAGAGTCTTAACCACCGGACCACCAGGGAGGCCCCGCTGGCCTGTCAGACGATATACACCGAAGGCGTGCTGTGCGCCTTCTCTCCTGCGAGCGGAGGTGGAGCCGTCCCTCCCCGTCCCTGCCCTCCGCTCACTGTCCTGCTCCTCCTTGGCCGAACCCGCCTCCCATGTCCACGGCCATGGGTCTGCTGGAGCCCCGAGGCAGAGCAGGGCCTGGCTCTGCAGTCACACTCAGGCAGAGTCCTGACTCGGTTCCCTCGGGCTGTGTGACTTGAGATCAGTCTCTCAGCCCTGGTATCACGAGGATAGCTCTAGCTCCCGCTCTCGGTGGTCTGAGGATCCCAGGAGGTAACGCCTGTGCAGTGCCGGCCAGGTGGCCTGGCGCAGGATGCGCGCTGCTGAGAGGCCGGTGCCCTGTCCCGCGCTGGCGCCGGCGTCCTCACCGGGCCTGCCACTCGTCTGTCCTCCCCAGGGTTCCCTGCCCTGGCACTTGTGGGGCTGGCTGGGCGCCAACCCGCTCTGCCTGAACGAGGGCAGAAAGCTCCTGGCCGGTCCTCCTGTTTGGGCCCAGGCCCTCCTCCTTCCTCCTTACTGGGAGGGTGTCCCAGTAAGACTTCAGACGGGTATACCTGCAGAAGCAGGCGTCTTCAAGGGTCCGCTTTTCCTTCCTGTCGCTTAAGATCTAGCTCCTTTACCCCGTGTCATGCTCTGGCACCATGCGTATTTATAGCCTGAGCAGGGCCTGAAAGAGCGCGCCCGCGTGACCGCCTCCGCTCGCTGGGGTCTCGCTGCTGCGGCTCTGCTTTGAGAGGCCAGGCCCTCACCCTGCTGGGTGTTAACCCGGCAGCTGACTCAGGATCCTGAACGCGTGGGGTGCGCTCGGGTTTGACAGATTGATTACCATGTAAATTACTGCATCAGGGTTCAAAACGGCTTATTGCAGATCTTGCCATTTGTCTTAGCAAGGTGGAAATGGTTGTGCGGTTTTTTTGAATGAGTGGTTTCAGAATGAAAAATGATCACTCAGATGCACTGGAAGCCTAAAGACCTGTGTTCAGTGCTTGACATGTGCTTCTACTAAGCCAACGTATTAAGCCTGTGTTAATGTTATTTAACACGATTATTGCTCTAAGAATCAGAACACTCCAGGAGTAAGTTTATGAAGCGCTTGTGGGTCCTCCAGCACAGCTGTGTGGCAGGTTCACACCGTGGATGACGGTTGGAGGGGACTTGTCCCTGCTGAGAGGGCAGGAAGCAGAGCTGGGGAGTGGGACGCGCTCCTCTGATTCCAGTCTCCGGTTTCGGGGGGAACAATCTCTCTTGTCTAAGCTCCTTAGAATTCTCTTGAGAAGAGCTCAGTGGTTCACACTTTGTCATTTCAAAAATAAAAAACCTGGAAAGAAAAAGAGATAAAATTATCTTTCTGAACTATATACGTTTTCAATCAGGATATGTATGGGCTGCTGTGTGGTGAGGTTTTCCATTTCACTTGTAGGTGCTGTTTCACAGTGTGAAATCTGGCCCAGTGACAGGCCCATTTGATTTTAGGTGTTTGCTCTTTCAGGGGAAAACGGAGTCCATCACGGTGGTGAAACTGCTGAGCTGCTTCGATGATCTGGTGGCTGCAGGCACAGCCTCTGGGAGGGTTGCAGTTTTTCAGCTTGTATCCTCATTGCCAGGGAGAAATAAACAGGTAAGTGCCAACCATTTTAGCATTTCTTAATTTCTTGGCAAATTTCTCTCATCCTTTTAAATGAAAAGTCCTCATCTGCCGAGAAAATATTTGCTCAAAAAAGCCTAACTCTGTGCTCTTTGTAGTCAGATAACACTTTTGTTGCTGGTGGGACACTTGGTGAAAAGCACATATGGGTAATTTAAGTTGCTCAATAGTCTCTGGCTCCTCTCCATCAGTTTTCAAGGTAAATGGACAGATGGGCCCTTGTGCAGGGTTTTGCCTGGAAAGCAGCTTGGGCGCACCAGCTACTCCACAAAACAGGAGGGGTTGCATACCACCTCGTCCACACAGCTCCATCTCACAGTGTCTCTCCTTTTCTTTTTCTTGTATGTATTTTTATCGTTTATTCATAGCTTCGGAGGTTTGACGTCACTGGCATTCACAAAAATAGCATAACAGCTCTGGCTTGGAGCCCCAATGGGATGAAACTATTCTCCGGAGATGATAAAGGGAAAATCGTCTATTCTTCTCTGGATCTAGATCAGGTAAAATCATTTTCAGAAGTGTTGTTGGTCAGATACTTGGAGAAATTATAGCTGGTTAATTTGTATTCTTGATCCTTGTCCCATTTTTTCTGTCTGCACCAGTCAGCTGGTGAGATCTCAGTTCCCCAGGCAGGGATGGAACCCAGGTCTCGGGAGTGAAAGCCTGGAGTCCTGACCTCTAGGCCACCAGAAAACTCCCTGCTGTCTCTTCTATTTTCAGTTGTTGTTTGTAACACTTTCTTTCAAGGGCTTCCCTGATACTTTATTAGCTTCTACTTCTGCGTGTTAAGAATTGGCCTTTGTTTCTACTCGAACATATGCTTTTCTCGTTCTCCTGTTGTCTGTTGCTACCGCTTAGAAAAGAATCCACTACCAAACCTTATTCCTTGACAGTTTGTAGAGGAGGACATGAAATATTTCAAAGTCACAACAGTTGTCAACTGAAAAATAAAAAGCACAACCTAAAAGTTGAGAATTTTTATTCGGTGGACTTACTGAGGACTTAAGCCTGGGAGACAGTCTCAGATAACTCTGAGGGATCCTTCCAAAGAGGTGGGGGAGGAACCAGGATCTACAGGAGCTTTGAAAAAACAAACCTGCTTGTTGAACATCAAGAAATGTGCTAATTAAAAAAGAAAAAAGTCTCTCAAGTTAACGAATTTAGCACTTTTCTGTGTGGGAAGATGCGAGAGTCTGGGCTGCCTGAGTTCACCTTCCTTTGATGTGCACCTTCACCCTGGGGCCGGTGTCCCGTACTTTCCCATCCTGAACCCCTCAGCCACCTGCTGGGGGCGGCCCCAGTGGCTGCTGGCTTGATGCAGGGTAGCCTGTGTACTCCACCCTGAGCTCCCCGAGGGAGCGCCCTGGGGTGGGGGAGAGGACAGCCCTGTGGCTGATGGCTGCTACCTCCCTTGAATACTGACATGGCAGGCAGCAGTCTTGGCCCACTCTGTGGACAGCGGTCGGAGTGGCTGGTGAGCTCACCCCAGCCAAACTTTGGTTGCGGGAGAGTGGTGGAGGAGGAGGAGGTTTGATGGCAGCAGGGAGCCAGCTCCACCCCTGTATTTGCTCTTTAAGCCTCTGGACAGAGCCCTAAGCCTCACATTCTGATCTTCAGTCAGTAGATAAGAAACCCCTGCTCCCAGGGGTCCGGGCGCCAGGTGACGCCCAGCAGAGCTCCCCTTCAGGCCGAGGGTCTGCTTCTGTGTGGGGGTGGCTGTAAGCCTGCCTGTGCTTTGCTTTGTCAGGTGTCTGCCCGGTTGGAATTCTCTCCTTGGTGGTATGTTCCTTTCGTCGTCTTCTTTGCTTCGTAGCTATTTTTCCTAGCGCGTCCAGAAATTCAGCGATTGCTAGCTGGGTAACTCTGAGGCCCTCTGATCCAACCGAGACTGATTTGTCTATCACGAATATTCTGTTGCAGTAGTTCTCAAACTTTTGGGTCCCAGGACCCCTTTACACTATACCTCTTAAAAAGAGGTATCCAGAGAGGTTCTGTTTGTATGGGTTAAGTTTTTGTATATTTTTGTGAAAATAAATAGTACTGAGAATTCCCTGGTGATCCAGTGGTTAGGACTCCGAGCTCTTAATACAGAGGGCGCGGATTCAGTCCCTGGTTGGAAAATCCCACAAATGGCAAGGCAAGGCCAAAAACAAAACACGGAACATGGGACTTGCCCGGTGGTCCAGTGGTTAAGACTCCTCGCTTCCATGCTGGATGCCTGGGTTTAATCCTTGGTTGGGAAGCTAAGATCCCACATGCCTTACAGTATGACAGAAAAAAAAACCAAAAAACTACTACTGCTTTCAAAAGTAGCATTGCTTTACATTTTTGCAAATCTCTCTATATATGCCTTAAGAGAAGACAGCTGGAGTCTGCATTCATTCTGTCATAAGACATTGTTTTGGTTGGGGTATATCAAGAAAATTTGGCCTCACACAGATACGTGGTGGGAAATAGGAGTGTTTTAATAGCCCTTCCAGAGAACTGTGTTATGTTCTTCTTTAATCACATCTTTAAGGTTGGTTACACATCTTTAAAGGTTGGTTACAGCATGGAATCTGAAAGCATGCAGATGAATTTGTGTTGCTCTGTTACAGTGAAATCCATTGGTCTGTCTTGCACTTTGAAGGGCTCCTTGACTCATTTTGTTTGATTTTGTAATTCTGTAATTTTGTGTGTTGGTCACTTGGAAAATATTGACGTACCAAGTGATGCAGATCTTCCAAATGTTAATACATTTAATTATATAATATAAAGCAAAAACTCCAAAATCCCTGCAGATGGTGATTGCACCCATGAAATTAAAAGACGCTTGCTCCTTGGAAGGAAAGTTATGACCAACCTAGACAGCATATTAAAAAGCAGAGACATTACTTTGTCAACAAAGGTCCATCTGGTCAAGGCTATGGTTTTCCAGTGGTCATATATGGATGTGAGAGTTGGACTATAAAGAAAGCTGAGCGCCGAAGAATTGATGCTTTTGAACTGTGATGTTGGAGAAGACTCTTGAGAGTCCCTTGGACTGCAAGGAGATCCAACCAGTCCATCATAAAGGAGATCAGTCCTGGGTGTTCATTGGAAGGACTGATGTTGAAGCCGAAACTCCAATATTTTGGCCACCTGATGCAAAGAGCTGACTCATGTGAAAAGACCCTGATGCTGGGAAAGATTGAGGGCAGGAGGAGAAGGGGATGACAGAGGATGAGATGGTTGGATGGCATCACCGACTCAATGGACATGGGTTTGGGTGAACTCCGGTAGTTGGTGATGGACAGGGAGGCCTGGCGTACTGTGATTCATGGGGTCGCAAAGAGTCAGACACAACTAAGCAACTGAACTGAACTGAAAGCAAAAACAGCACCGTTGTTAATATCTCCATCATTCTGATGAGAAAGGTCTTGAGCTGTTGGGAATGTCAGGTTCACAAGAGTGGATACAGGTTTTCAGATTCTGATCTTCATTTGTGAAGATCAAGTCTTATTAACAGCAAAAAATGCCCTCACTTATTTTCCTTGAAGTGACAGATATGCTTTATTCCATCTGAGAAAATGCCTGCCAAATACCCAAGTTTGAATAATTCTAGTATTTCAAATAAAAATATATTTTGTGGGGAAAAAATGCTCAGCTCCCAGCTCACACAGTCGTCCAGTGCTCCTCCTCAAAAGAACCTGGGGACTCCAGCCTCAGCCGGGGAGCCGCGTGCAGGCCCGGTTTCATCACAGAATACAAAGGCAGGTGTCCCCAAGGGCAAGAGTTGTTGGGATTGTTATTTTCCTGCATCAAAGACCTTCTGAAAGGAAACTCACGTTTTTGCTGCACATGCCCAGTGACCGGGGGCACCGTGACAGCTCCTGGAGTTTGGTGCCCTTCTCGCCTTCGGGTCTTCTCCACCCCAGTCTGTTAGGAGCGCTACCCACAGCAGTATGAACCACTGCTCCGTGAAGAGGCAGAGAAAACCTCATAATGAAAATGACTTTGACCTCGAGAGGTCCTAGGGGACCCTCGGGGACTGTGGGCCACACTTTGAGAACTGCTGCTCTCCGGGAAGACATTTTGTTAAGGTTTTCAGGGATCCCGTGCTTGTGCCTTCCTGCTGCCACTCCCACAGCGTGGGTTGCACCCCGGGAACGTTGCGCATGCGCATCAGGAGATGGAGGGAAAAGTCACGCAGAGAGCACTCCTTGTTACTGCTGGCCCTGCTCCCAGCGCCGATTGTCTCGCTGTGTCTCACTGGGAGCGCTGTTCCCTGAACCCATGGTAGGCGAGGCGCGGGCGAAGAGGCTGGAAGAAAATGTGAGGAGCCGCAGGAACTGCAGACACGTTTATTCTCTCCTAGCTGGCACAGCAGACATGACGTAATTGCACACAATCCTTCAGGGCTTTTCCAGGTGAAGCTTGTTTATGCTCAACCAGAGCAAAAGTGGCCTGTGGCCGGGCGAGCACCTCGTGACGCACACGCACAGTGCCTTCAGCAGTCTCGGCTGTTACACAGCTGCACAGCCATCGTTTACAGAACGTGGAGCGAGAGAGCCTGACTGCTGCCATCTTGTTAATTTCCCCACACCTTGGTGTCCTGATCATTTGTTCCCAGCTTTATTGAGGTTCTGTTCTGTTTTTAAAGACACAGGTGTTTCATGAAATTTGCAGAAAAGATGTATGGGTTTGCACAGTGAAAGTCGCTCAGTCCTGTCTGACTCTTTGCAACCCCGTGGACTGTACAGGCCATGGAATTCCCCAGGCCAGAATACTGGAGTGGGTAGCCTTTCCCTTTTCTAGGGGACCTTCCTAACCCAGGGAGTGAACCCAGGTCTCCTGAATTGCAGGTGGATTCTTTACCAGCTGAGCCACCAGGGACGCCCTTAGCACAGTACAATACAATGAATTTAATTCCATTATGAGCCAGGTCAAAAGTGGAAAACTGCAGTTTGTATAAGTAAAGGTGGGAGGGAACTCTGGCTTCATGTCCATGATAGTGGAGGTAATGGGAATTTCCCCGTCTCAGTCATGCTGGTGGTTACACACTGGTATGCATTTGTCGAAATTCATAGAATCATACAGCTAAAAAGGGTGACTTTTACTGTATGTAAATCTTACCAGCAAATCTGATGGCTGCTCCCTTTTTCGCTGCAAAGGTCTACAATGTTGCATCAGTATTTCCTACACAGGTAAAGAAACAGGCTTCAGGAGAAGAGGGACTTACAGGCGCAGATACTTGGCCCAAAGACACACCATTTGTGTCAGTGATAAAGTGCCTCGCAAAGCTTGACTTGGCTCTTTAACATACTTAATACCATTTTCATTTCTTTCTAACCTGTCTCTTCTGACCCTTTCCGTAGGCCAGGATATAATGTCCCCAGAATTACTTTGAACCCTTTGTGGAAATTGTGATATGAACTGTGAAAGTTGTCATAATAATTTTTTAGAAAGCCCCATTGTGTTCTGTTGGAATAAGTAATACACTTGGTGCAACATATTTCTGCTTAGATCTTTATGGAGTCTTCCTTCTTTGAACCATGTTGCAGGGAAAGAGCAAATTAGCCAGGATGGCAGTGGTCATGGCCTCCCGCTCTCACCCCACGAGTTGTAAATTCATGGTTTTGTAACAGCTGAGATCGTTTGTAGTACTGTACATGCCCAGTGACCTCTATAAGCCCCATCTGAGAAACTCAAAGGAGCGGCGAGTCGAGGCGTGTTGAGTTGCATCGTCGTCGTTGCTGCTGTGTCAGCCGGTAGAGGGTGAAGCGTGTCTGCCTTGCTGCTGTGGGTGCAGGATGTCACGGTTCCTGTGGCTCCTCACGTCTCCTGGCTCCCCTGCTCGCGCCTTGCCTGCCCTGGGTTCAGTGAACAGGGAGGGATGGAGTGACACATGTACTGAAAGCCTTTTTAAAAATCATACAAAAGTTTTAAGCGTTTCTTGGCAACCTTGCTGTGGCCTGACCTAGATGGTAACCCTGATAATTTTCTCACCAGTGAGGGCTTCTCTGGGTAGTATCATCGCAGTGGGTTGGCACTGAATGCGGTGAGGATGAGAGCCTTCATTTAAGGGAGACGTTGGCCAGAATGCAGACGCAGGAGGGCCAGGCCAGTCCTGGGAGCTGGGGAGCCCCGGGAGCCTGCCCTGCGGGCCTCACATGCCTTTCTCCGCAGGGCGTCTGCCACTCGCACCTGGTGCTGGAGGAGCCTGCCTCCATCGTGCAGCTGGACTACAGCCAGAAGGTGCTGCTGGTCTCCACGCTGCAGAGGAGCCTGCTGTTCTACACCGAGGAGCGCTCTGTCCAGCAGGTCGGGACACAGCCGAGGAAAAGGTGAGCTGCGCGGGGTCATGGCGCGAGGGGCAGGGCTCCACGTGGGTCCCCAGCCACCCGCTGCGTCTCATGCTGGTGAATGCTCCTCGCATGCCGCCTCCTGCACAGCTCGGCTCAGGTCAGGGTCAGGTGGGCGTTCCCGCCACACACCCTCTGTGAACCACGCTACTGTGGATGCAGGTGACCTTAGCGCTTCTGGCTGTGTCTCCTGCTGTGGAGCCTAGTGAGGGTGCGGCCAGGACGTGGGCTGTAACCTGGCGTGGGGTGTCCTGAAGAGGGGGGGCCAGGCCTGGAAGGGGTCAGAGCTCCTGGCTGAGAGACGACCCCTTGTGTGACCTGCTCCTGGTGGGGGAACAGCTGCAGCAGGGCTGGCCCAGCCCCGTCCCCGGTGGCTGGAGCTGGAGGTGTGCCCAGGGGAAGGGACACCGCTGTCTGCAGAGGCCAGGGCTGGGGGGACGGCAGGGGGGCACG
>SJYV01032591.1:0-10080 GCA_006410875.1 Neotragus pygmaeus | reverse complement strand
GGCAGGGGGGCACGGGAGCTGGGAGGGGGTGGGGCGCAGACGGCCAAGAGGCCTGGGGCTGGACGAGTGTGGGGCTGGTGGTGCCAGCCTCTGGTCCTCTCAGCGTCTGTTACGCTGTGTCCCGGGCTTTGCAGGAACACAGTGCAAGTTTATTCCTTTCTCTGTTGGCAGAACAGCCCATGGCTATTCACACAGTCACATCTCCCCTTCGGCTTCGCCTTTCCATGTTGAACACCCCCTTAATTCCATTGACAGTTGGTCCTCATATAACGATCGTCTCCCTCTTGGCTCCTGGGAAGCCCAGCAGGACCCGCTGCTCGGGCTGGGTGGTCCTGCAGACTTGGCCGGGCTCCCCCTCTGCCGGGACCCCGCTCTCCCCCTCCCGTCTTGTCCTGGCCTGTCTGACGGTGTCTCGCTGTGTCGCGTCTTTTTGGAAGGAAGGTGGCATGCAGAGAGACTTAAAAACCAGTTACCTCCGCGTGAATCATGTACCCAGCAGTCTTTGCCTTCACACCTGGCCTTCTCACCTCCGGTGTGAAGCCTCAGCACCACTTCTGACCCTCTCCTGGTGGGTCTCTGTGGTCGGGTCTTTGCGCACACTTGCTGGGCACCGTCTCAGGGTGCCGAAACAGCTGCGTCCCCTTTCTGTTAGGGAGCTGTGTTAGAGAAGTAGGGGACAACAGAGTGAACAGAAATGCTTCCAACCTGGGTCCTGACAGCTTGTCTCTGTTGTGTGCTGTGTTAGATCGTGGTTAGAAAAGGACCCCAATGACAGCTGCCTCCCGGAGCTGCAGCTTCGGTCACCAGGCGTCCCACCTGCCGGCACCCAGGGCTCAGCGGGGAGCCAGGCTCTGCCCTCGGAAATGCCGGTCTCAGCTTGGGCAGTGCTCCGAGGCAGCATCCAGGTGAAGGGTCGGGTGGAGGCAGTCAGTCAGCAGAGGCCTCTGGGGAAGAGATCCTGGGCTGAACCCTCCAGTGTGCGAAGAGCCTTCTGGCCTCGGGAGCAGCAGGTGCCAAGGCCCTGTGTTGGGCCCGGGCCTGGAATGTTCAAGGAGCCAGTGGGGGACTGGGGCAGCTGTGGAGGGTAGGCGGGTGGTGGAAAGGAAGACCTCAGCCAGTCCTTGCCCTGAGTTATTCCAGGCCAGACGGGAAGCCAGTGGGGGCTTTAGGCAGGAGGAGGGCGGCCTGAGCACGCCTGGTTCTGCACAGCAAGGAGGCAGCTGCGGGAGTCCAGGGGGCTGCGTGGAATCCACCTGGGCCCCCAGCATGAAGAGGGGTGGGAGGAGGAGGGAAGGGTGATTTGGGGATGAATTCAGTACAGGGGGTGAGGGGAGAAAAGAGTAAGGAAGGATTTCCCCTTGGCTAAAGCAACCGGGATGGAGAGAGAAGCCCTTTAACTCAGACAGGAAGCCCTGGGTTAAGGTCTGGACGTCTGGATTCTCTCTTAGGCATGTTGTTTTCGAGATGCCTGTTAGTTGGCTAAGCTGGAATCCCCATCGGGAGTAATGTGCACAGGTCGGCAGCTCAGGAGAGGGGGCTGAGCCAGAAACAAAGATGAGGTCATCAGATGCAGGTGCACTGAGCCCCCTGGCCTGGATGAGGTCATCTTGGGAGCGTGTTTCCCGTTCAACCCTGGAGGATCCTTCCTGGGTGTCTGCTCTGTGCCCAGTGCCCTTCGCAATCTGGGGAAGACCGCTGTGAGCGAGGGGGACACGAGCGCTGGTCTTCAGGAGCTCGCGTTCCTGTGGGGGAGCCCAACCTTAAATAAGCATGTTCTAGAATGTTCAGCGGTAATGATATAATAATAGATGGGTGGAGCTGTGAGGATGTCTGGTGTGTTTTGCTTAGGCAGACGTGTCCCCACCCTCCTGTGTGGTGGGGTCTGAGCCGATTCCTGGGAGAGGGTGGGGGAGCCGTGAGGACTCCTCAGAGGAGTGCAGGCCAGGTGTGGGGGTGCAGAGGAGGGGATGGGAGTCCATTCTGTCGGGCCCCCGCTCGGGGCTGTGTTACTCCAGCGCCGTGAGAGTCACGAGCTGGCATTGACTCTGGCTGCCCTGTGGAGGGGGCGAGAGCGGTCACCACGGAATCACCAGGGCAGGGTGACAGGGATGCTTTGAAGGCAGAGCCGATGGCTTGGCTGGCTCTGGGGTGTGGGAGGAGGAGAGCCATTGGAGGTGGTGGTCTGGGCAGTGGGTAGAACATCGCTGCGGGCAGGGCGTGGGCTTCCTCCAGGCCCAGGCTGGGGTGGCAGGTGGGGGCGACGTGTGCTCCGGGCCGCGGGTGGCTGCAGTGGTGCCCTCGAGGGCCTCTGGACGGCGTTTAAAGCTCTGGGACCTAGGAGCTCTCTGATGAGTGAGTGTCCCTGGCAAAGGGGGGCCTTGTGTGCCAGCGCACTCCATCTTTACCTGTCAGAAAGAGCTGTGTTGCAGCCGCTGACTGGCCCTGAGCGATGCCCCCAGCTGGGCCTCTGGCTCTGGCAGCGTGGTGGCCAGGCACACCTCCCTTGTGGGGACTTCCCTGGGGGTCTAGTGGTTAGGACTCCACTTTTCCATTGAAAGGGGTATGGGTTCAATCCCTGGCCAGAGAACTAAGATTCCACATGCTGTGCAGCTTGGCCGAAAAAAAAAACACCTGTGGGGCACAGGCCAAGGGGTTGGGGGAGCTGAGGGAGGAGGGCTGGTCCGCACGCTGCGTGGGTGTGTGGGTTTGGGGGTCTGGGGGTGTGGGTGTCTAGGGGTGTGGGTGTCTTGGGTCTGGGGGTGTGGGAGTCTGGGGGTGTGAGGGTGTCTGGATGTGTGGGCCTGCACGCAGGTTGACCGGGTGATGGTGCAGGTCACGGCCCTGAGCCTGGGAGGGCCGCAGCGGGGCTGGCTTGGCCCAAACGGGGCGGAGGCTGTCCTGTCAGCGGGGCAGCCGGGCCTGGGCACAGCTGCAGGGAGTGGTGGGTGATCAGCCTGTGAACCCCCTCAGATTGAACAGAACAGTGCGTGTGTGTCTCCCAGGCGATCGCAGCACCCAGCCGTCCGCTTCTCCTCTGTGTCTGGCAGCAGGCCGTCCGGGTCGGCAGCACCCGCGGGGCCAGGGTGGGTGTGGAGCCTGGCCCCCGCCCAGGCTCGCGGGCTCTGGGGCAGCGTCGCTGTCATGCCCTCTGGTGCCTTTGGGCATCCGGCTGTTGAGCCTGCCGTCCAGGCTGTAGCTTGTCGTCTCGTTTCCAGCTCTCTGTCTTGCTCAGCATTATTGTACATAAATTAGAAAATCTGATTTATGGTTAGAATTTGATAACTAGAAACACTGCTTTCAACATTGGTGTGGCTCATAAAGGAAATGAAGACATTTTTTAAAGTCATCGTTGATATTTCTAGAAAACAGCCCCACCAAAGTTGAGAAACTCAGTTGATTTGTGATTTTAGAATCCTGTAGAGCTTTGACCTTAAGAGTTAGAGTTTTTGTGTCTGATTCAGGATGACTTCAGCCGGCGCTAGGGAGTCACCCTGTGTGTGGGTGGCGGACGAGTCGGGGTGGAGGGCCGTCTGCCCTGAGCGGTATGTAGCCAGCTACCTCTGGCTCGGCCAGCTTCTCCCAACTTGCTGCCAACACGGTTCAGCGGCTCCTTGGAGCAGGGCCCCCGCCCGCCCTGCTCAGCTCGTCCTTCCCCAGAGGGCCACGGTCTGCTCAGTGTCCCAGGTCTAGCCGCCTCGGCCCAGGCACAGTGTGTCCCCTTTGTCTAGAGGCCTCGCGCAGCCCTTGGAGCTGTGGAGGTGGCGCATCTGACACACGTCCGCTACAGTGTGTGACACGCTGGGGCCGAGACCTTCCTCCTGCATCTTTCCTGTTGCCTGCACCACAGCTTCTCGTGTGGTACGGAAGCTCACTAAATGCTGATTAAAGTGAAGACTTCAGTCACCCCACCGGAAGTGACAATTTTTAAGGGAACTTATTAGTAGAAGGAAAATACTTTGGTTTGGAAATTGGATTACCAAGTAGAAATTGACAGGAAAGGCAAGAGGAAGAGGTTATGGGCGGTCCTGCTGGAACTCCTGTGGGCGTCTCTCTTGAGAACCTTGCCAGAACAGATCCCCATAGGCAGTAATCACCATGCTGCTGACCGTGGAGTGGTCCGGGAATGACCCACGTGTTGGGTTAGTCTGATGGTCTTCACTTCAGAGTTGAATTGATACTGTGTCCTCCATGGACCCTGTCCAGAGGAATGCAGTGAGATGCTGAACCGCAGAGAAGCACCCAGCGGAGTTCGCCTGGTGGGGGCTGGGACGCCGCCCTGGGAGCCAGGTGCTGCTGTGCAGGGCGAGGGTGAGGTGGGCCCAGCACCCCCAGCAGCGTGACAGCGAGGCATTTGAGCACCTGGGAGGCCTCCAGTGTCACTGGCATTGCTTGTCATCTTCACGGATTGTCATTCAGCCTCACATCAGCCTTCGAGGTGGGGGTTGTTATCCCTGGTTTACAGATGAGGGAGCTGAAGTCCACGGCATGGAGGGCTGTGGGACTTCCCTGTGGCCTCGTGGCTGAGACTCTGCACTCCCGACGAAGGGGGCCTGGGTTCAGCCCTTGGTCAGGGAGTTAGATGCCGCATGACACAACTGAGCGTTTGAATGAAGATCGGAGATCCCACATGCTGCAGCTAAAGCCTGGTGCAGCCAATTAAGTATCAAAAGGCAAGCCCCAATGCCTTCTGCTCTTCAGAATCGGGGAGGTACTTCTGACAGAAAATCAGAGGACTTAAGGTTAAACTGAACTCCTACTGTTTGAACCCTGGGAGACATGGGGGTTCGGCAGAGATGTGGAGCAGTGAGAACTCCCAGGTGGCTGATGGTAGTGAGGCTGATGTAAACATACAGGGAAAAGTTGAAATTGTCTTCCTGACCTGAATCTGCTCTTAATCAGCAACACGGCAGTCACGTGATAGTCCAGCAGTCCACTCTGAAGTGTCTGTGAAAAACTCTCAGACCTGTGTACCAGGAGGTTATGTGCAGACATGCTCATGGTGAGCACGATTCAAAATGAAAAAGTGGGAATAATTCAAATACCCATCAACCTGAGGGTGAGTAAATCATGGAGTCCCATACAGCAGTGAAAATGAATGAACCTCAGCGCTTTTTTCAACAAGGATAAATCTCAGAATTATTAGGTTAAAGTGAAAGTTAAGTCGCTCAGTCGTGTCCAACTCTTTGCGACCCCATGGACTGTAGCCCACCAGGCTCCTCCGTCCATGGGATTCTTCAGGCAAGAATACTGGAGTGGATTGCCATTTCCTTCTCCAAGCAAGTTGCAAAAGACTACAAATAGCATCGTACTTTGTAGTACAAATGACAGACAAAAGTACGTCTGTACCAAAGTATGTAGCATTTAGGAGTACATAGGTGTGTGGTTAAAGTGTTGATAGAAGCAACGGAGTAATGAACGCAGAATTCAGTGTAGGACTCACACCTGGGGCCCGGAGGGACAGGGACCTTTGGAGCAGAACATCAACGATGCAGCTGTTGGCTTTACTTCCAAAGTTGAGGGACAGGTTCCTGGGTGTACATTTTGTTATTTGTTTGTTTTAGCTATTTCGTGGTACTAAACATAGGAAAACAAAAAAACCCACCACGCCTGAGGATCAGAATGGAGATTGTGGGTTTAAGAGAAGTTCTGAAAGGGCTGCCCCAGTTCTGGGCCTGAAGCTTGTTCCCTGGGGTGCTGGGTGAACCCAGCAGTGGCCGTTGGAAGGAGCAGACTGTGAGAGCAGGGGGCTGCTCGGCCCTGGGCCTCTCTCCTCCTGCCGCTGGGTCCTCTTCTCTAGGACAGGAGTCTTGACTCTGGCCTCACGGGGCTATGGCACGGTGTGTGTAACTGGGATGCGTGCTCCGTGGGGTGCACACTTCTGAGGCTGCGGTAGGGGGTACAGGCAGAGGCCGTGTCTTCTGTGGGCTCGGGGTAGACCAGCGGTTCATGTAACCAAAACACACACTGTAGAAAAGGGTTTGAAAAAGAATCAATCTTGTTCTGGCTTAGTCCAAAACTTCCTGTTGGACTTCAAATGAGGAGTTGACAGCTAGCACTGTGAATCAGTCCATGTCTCTCTCTCTCTTCCCTCCTTTTTTCCTTGTCGTCTCAGCACTGGAAAGTTTGGTGCCTGCTTTATACCAGGACTCTGTAAGCAAAGCGATCTAACCTTGTATGCGTCCCGGCCTGGGCTCCGGCTGTGGAAGGCCGACATCCACGGGACTGTCCAGGCCACGTTTATCTTAAAAGACGTCTTCGCCGGAGGAGTCAAGCCTTTCGAGCTTTACCCACGCCTGGACTCCGCCGAGCGCGGAGGGTGCAGCTCACCTGAAAAGCACCTGGGGCTCGTGTCGTGTTTCTTCCGAGAAGGCTGGGTGCTGAGCTGGAATGAGTATAGTATTTACCTCCTGGACACTGTCAACCAGGTGAGCAAGGGGATGGCCCCGCACCTTTGCGTCTGGAGGCAGGAGGGTGTGCACAGGCCTTCTGCTTCCTCTCAGAGGGTGAAACAGCCTGGGGCCTGTGCATCACCTTTTCCATTGAGCTGGTCACAGAAACCAGGGGAAGGTTTGGTTGTTTTTCTGGATTTGAAAAAATATTTGCTTTAAATATTCGTAGTCCTATCCCCTGCTAAGAAAGTGTGTGTGTGTGTGTGTGTGTGTGTGCGCGCGTGTGTGTTTTGTTTAAGCAGAAAAGTAAATTTGTTCTTTATAATTTCTTTGGATCATGTGTTTTATGGCTACCAAATTACCGTGAGTGTAATCAAATGAGATCAAAACTCAAACATTAGCAGAAAGAGTGAAACAGGGGCCCACTCCCCAGGGTTTCCCTAGGGGGAGGCTGAGTGAGGCAGGGGCCCCTTTCTCTAGCTTTCTTTCTACCCTCTTCTTTTACCCTTATTTCTTCTCCTGAGTGGAGCTACTTCGTTTTGCCATTTCCCCCCTACTTTACTTGATGATGTATTTGGGCACCTTTCCAGCATTATTAAATCATGGTTGGAAACAATTTCTGTTTAAACTAGGGTGATGAGATTATTGCCGATAGAGATTGCTTTAGGATTTTTTAAAAACTGTTCAGTTTCAGTATATTCTTTGTTTTAAAATTTTATTTAGTTTTAGTTGCACTAAGTCTTTGTTGTGACATGGGGCAGGGACGGGTGAGTTGGCCTAGGGAATCACCAAGGTGCCTTTTAGCCCTGAGTTTCTCTTCTTAAAGAATGTTTAAAAAACACTTTTGTATTCTTCCCCGGATCTAGAGAACACAGCTTTTCTTTTTTCTTTGGGTCCTCTTTGAACTTAATGTGCACTTATTAGTTGGTGGAGTCAAGGTGTACAGTAACTATACATCAGCTCCCCTCTTCGGAACACTTACCCAAAGCTTTCTCCAGGAGGTGTAATTAGCTTCATTTTGTAGGTGGAGTAGTGGAGCCAGAAAGGCGGGGCATGAACAGACAGTCTGAGCGTGGCAGCACCACGGGGAGCTTCCAGACCACTGTCAGGGCTATCTAAGAATTAACAAAGGACTTAGACCCATTTTCTCCTCTGCACTGAGCTAGTCTCCTATTTGCTGTTGACCGGGAAGCAAGAATGTTTTTTGGTCAGTGAGGGCTCAGGGTTGTCCTGTGTTTTGGGTACTGATGGCTTTCAGATGGTGTTGGAGGAGTCCTGTCTCCCTCCTCATTCATTCACAACTGCAACTCACAGTGCTCGCCTGGCCTCTCCCGCGGGAACCCGCATGGTAGGGGCACTAGACGGGCCAGCACACATCCAGCCCAGCAGAGACGGGCCAGGCGGGGGTTTGAGTAAAGGGCTGTGAGCTCTGAGAGTCCTGGGCATTGCTGAGGAGGGCCAGCTTGTCAGGGACTCTTCCCAAGGAGGTGGCATCTGAATCAAGTTGAAACTCCCGGTGACCAAGGGCCAGGGAGAGAATCCGAGTGGAGAGCGTGGCATCACGGGGTCAGGGCCAGGGTCCGGACTGGCCAGTGGATGCGCAGGTGGGCATGATAGCACAACCGGGGCCAGTGGAGAGAGCAGCTAGGGGCGGGGGGAGAGTGCAGGCTCAGTCCCAGAAAGGTACTGACGGGTACTCAGTTACCATCTGTCAGGTACTACCTTACTTTGGGTAGAATTACTCCCAAGTTTCAGAAAGTCACGACGGCAAACAGCAGTTATTTGACTTCTGTGGGTTCCAACACGTGCTTGTACAGATTGAGCTTATTACCATTGCCTGGTTCTGTGATTCTCTTTTTCTGGACAGGCCACAGTTGCTGGTTTGGAAGGATCAGGTGATATCGTGTCTGTTTCCTGCACAGAAAATGAAATATTTTTCTTAAAGGGAGACAGGAACATTATACGAATTTCAAGCAGGCCTGAAGGACTAACATCAATAGGTTTGTATTTGTTATAAAATGTATTCGTTACCAAACTTTGTTATAAAATTTATGTAATTAAAGTTTATAATGTAGAAAACTTACCACTTATTTACTCATTAAGTACTTATAGCTTTAAATGAGATATTCAGAGGGTTTCCTTTGATTCTTAAAAAACGGCTTATGATACTTTTCTTGAAGATCCCCTACTTTCAGTCAGGGTCTCACATTTGCTGGAATCGTTTCTGTGGGTCTGGAGGGTTGGGGGCTGGGGGAATAGGAAGGGGACTTGGCACCCGCCTTACTGATCTCCATCGGATGCTCTGAGCCAGCCTGTGGGATCAATGCATAGACTTTCGAACATTGAAGTCTGTCACCTGGGACACATGTTTTACCCTTAATAATAAGAGCACATCATCTTTCCCTCCAATAACCACAGTAAAACCAGCTTCTTTGCCAGTGCGGGACGGGCTGGAGACGTCGGCGTGCACAGAGCAAGTCCACGGGCCACGTGTGGAGAAGCCGGCGGCGGCCACGCCTTCCGAGACGAGGCTCCGGGGTTCTTTGGTGGCCAGTTCCATGGCCAGCGAGCCCAGGAGCAGGAGCAGCTCACTCAACTCCACGGACAGTGGCTCCGGGCCGCAGGCAGCCCCCGAGGTGGGCAGGGGCGGCCCACTCACCTCGAAGAGATTCAGCGTGATCAGCTCGGAGGACTTCGACCAGGAGCTCGTGGTAAAGCCTCTCAGAGTGAAAAAGAAGAAAAGGACGAAGAAGACAGGTACCTTCCGCGGCAGAGCGCCTGGGGCCCCCTCCCACCGCGTGGGGCCTCTCCCCAGCCTGGCGGAGCACAGGCAGCAGTGTCTGTCCTCCTCGGAGGAGTTTCACTGTGAGATCTTTATCCGGTATTTAACACAAAGTGATATACTTTCAATACTTAAGTTAAAAATTTGGTTTATTCATGTATATCATCTGTTGGGCCAGAGAGTCTATGAACTTGGAAGGAAAGCTATGGAAATCTTCAGATGCATCAGTGTATGTTTAGTTTTGGGTGTGTCATCAGATACGGGATTTTTTTTTTTTTTTTTGGCCATGCTATGGGGCTTGTGAGATCTTAGTTTCCGAACCAAGGTATGAACCCATGTCCTTGGCAGTGAACTCACAGAGTCCTAACCACTAAATTGCCAGGGAAGTCCCCAGATATGGGATTTTAAAAATTGCTCACTTTTGGCTGCACTGGGTCTTCGGTGCTGTGCCCAGGCTTTGCTGGTGGCGGTGAGTGGGGCTTGTGCCACACGGGCCGCTTCTTGCAGAGGCTTGTCGTCGCGGCTCACAGGCTCCAGAGCTCGGCCTTCAGTCATTGTGGCTCATGGGCTTAGTTGCCCGGCAGCACATGGGATCTTCCCAGACCAGGGATCAAACCCACATCCCCTGCTTTGGTAGATGGATTCTTAACCTACCATCAGGGAAGTCCCAGATACGGGATTTAACTTGGGATTTTTTTAACTTATTACTTACTCCTTGATGCCTATTGAGCCTCTCTACTAAAGATCGCTGCAGTATTGAAGGAAAATGTTATCAGATGCCTTAATATTTTAATAACTTTAAAAAATTGTTCTGGGATCCACTTGTTCCTTTGTTTTTGCTTCAGTTCAGTTCAGTTCAGTCACTCAGTCATGTCCTACTCTTTGCGACCCCATGAATCGCAGCACGCC
>SJYV01032587.1:0-14948 GCA_006410875.1 Neotragus pygmaeus | reverse complement strand
TGCTGCTAAGTCGCTTCAGTCGTGTCCAACTCTGTGCAACCCCAGAGATGGCAGCCCACCAGGCTCCCCTGTCCCTGGGGTTCTCCAGGCAAGAACAGTGGAGTGGTTTGCCATTTCCTTCTCCAATGCATGAAAGTGAAAAGTGAAAGGGAAGTCGCGTCGGTCGTGTCCGACTCTTAGCAACCCCATGGGCTGCAGACTACCAGGCTTCTCCGTCCATAGGATTTTCCAGGTGAGAGTACTGGAGTGGGGTGCCACTGCCTTCTCCGAACACATGTTCTATGATGCAGCTATTAAAGAGGATGGATTACATCCACTTCAATTAAACCACAGAGATGCTGATGATGTATTAGACATGAAAGCAGAGGACTGAGAGATACAGGTAATGTGATTCCACTTTTTAAGAAGCTCTAAAAAAGAAAGCATAAGTGATCCCTCTCCACATGTATACATGAGCACGGAATAAAGCATGGACGACCAATCATAAATCCTTGATGTACCCGAGGAAGGGGAAAACTGGTTGCAATGCAGAGAAAGGGACTATTCACTCTCTGCAAAGTTTCATAGGTGTGGTTACTTACAATTTTTGAAAAGGAAATTAATAAATGAATAAATATAAGTTACAAAGCAAAATAAAACACACATACAAGCTTTATCTATACAAGGACCAGCTTTATGGATCCTATCTCTTCCTTATCTTCTCAGGCACAAATGTAAAGGCAGTCTGCAAACTCAATGCCAGGATTCCATCCTGAGGGGGCCTGCACTAACCCTGAACACCCCTCAGACTACAGAATCTGGGGAATGACTCTAGAAGATTCTAGATGTGTAGCTGATTGACTCTGTGACTCTAGGCAAACTCCTCAGCCTCTCTGAGCCTGCCTTAGCTTCCTCATGCACAAAATGGAGAAGGAACTAGGTTGGTGAAACTCTTCCCCAGTAGATTATGACTACATGATACGCTGCCTATAGTCTTGATTTAAAATATCTGTCAAACTGGTGAACACTGCTCCTGGGGAAAAGGCATGCTAGAGCACTCTGAATCATTTCCGTTAAAACTCTGCTCTTGCTGACCATGAGGCTCTGGGTTCTGTGTCAAGGTCAGTGTTTTCATTCAGTCACTCTCAGACTCTGCAAAACCTGGTGTAACACTTCAGCTGAACTGAGGTTAGAGGAGAGTTATAACATATGCATAAAGAGTTATAACAATAATAAATGGTTTACACCAGAGTTCCCAAACTAGTTTTCCATGATATATTGTGCTAATAGGTTTCCCACTTATCCATTCAAATATATTTGAGCAATGTTAGGCTTATCGATTAGATTATTTTTGTCTGAAAGTAGGCGTGTACTTGGTTTAATCCATAAGAACATCTATTGAACTGTTNCCAAACTAGTTTTCCATGATATACTGTGCTAATAGGTTTCCCACTTATCCATTCAAATATATTTGAGCAATGTTAGGCTTATCAATTAGATTATTTTTGTCTGAAAGTAGGCGTGTACTTGGTTTAATCCATAAGAACATCTATTGAACTGTTTGGAAGGTGCGATAATAGGCCTTTTCAATTATTTCAGCCTGCCATGTTTGTAGCGTTACTGAATTCTCTCCTGTTCACAAGACGGCAGCCACAGCTCTGCCCATCACATCCACATATGACAGTGTCCCAGGAAGGAAGAGAAGAGGTTAGAAAGTATTTTCTCTTAGTTTCACTCTGTTTAGGTAAGAATATTCTCCCCAGAAGGCTTCACAGAATTCTTCCCGTCTCTTATTGACTGAATCTGAGTCATATATCCATCCCTGAAGTCATGGTTGGCAAAGAGGGTAGACTTAGGCCAATGTACCCAGTTGGAATACTGCTGTCTATACAAAACGGAGACTCTGTTGGCAGGGAAAAAGGAAGAATGGTATTTGGATGAACAGTCAACAATGTCCGCCTACTGGCTAAAGTGAAGTTAGAATTGTACCTATATTACAAGCCTTTCAGAGACTTCAATGTGCTAACAAACACTTTGAACCTCCAAGAGAGGACTAATGTATTGGTTTGCATTTCTCAAACATACTTGACTGTGGAGACATTTTTNACCAGTCCATCCTAAAGGAGATCAGTCCTGGGTGTTCATTGAAAGGACTGATGCTGAAGCTGAAACTCCAATACTTTGGCCACCTTGTGCAAAGAGTTGACTCATTGGAAAAGACGCTGATGCTGGGAGGGATTGGGGGCAGGAGGAGAAGGGGATGACAGAGGACGAGGTGGCTGGATGGCATCACCGATTCTATGGATGTCAGTTTGAATGAACTCTAGGAGTTGGTGATGTACAGGGAGGACTGGCATGCTGAAATTCATGGGGTTGCAAAGAGGCAGACACAACTGAGCGACTGAACTCAACTGAACTAAAGAGAGTAGATCTTAGAAATTTCTTACCACAAGAAAAAATAATTGCAACTATATAAAAGGACTTCCTTGGTGACTCAGACGGTAAAGTTTCTGCCTACATTGTGGGAGACTCGGGTTCAATTCTTGGGTTGGGGAGATCTCCTGGAGAAGTAAACAGCAACCCACTCCAGTATTCTTGCCTGGAAAATACCTTAGATGGAGTAGGCTGGTAGGCTACAGTCCATGGGTTCACAAAGAATCGGACATGACTGAGCAACTTCACTTTCAAAAATGATGAGTGTTAACTAGACTTTTTGTGATAATTGATCATTTCTCAAGTGTGTACAAATATCTAATCATTTGTTGTGCACTTGAAACTAATATGATGTTATGTGTCAATCACACCCCAATTAAAAAAATAAAGAAAGGAAATAACAGTTGCCCTGGAATGCAAACTGTAAGCTAAACAACTTTAGACTGTTACAATGGCTACCTTTGTATACAGTCACAAGTTAATATAGTTATCAAGAGTTGATGAGACCTAAACAGACCTGCTTTTTGATATTATGAGCACAATCCACAAGGTCAAGTTTAACCCTGACCGTGGCTCCCGGCCTGCTCGGGTGAGCCCGGCACGGCCGCCCTGCACGGGCTGTGGGCGGTGAGCTTCGCAACGACGTGTTCCTGCCAGTAACGCCCCAGTGCTCCCTTCCAGAGCTCATCCTTAAGTAGGATGATGTGTGGTTTAGCGGGGCTGTGATTAATATGTTTAGATTACTGATCAAACATGCTTCACAAGAAATGAATTAGAATGTCTCCTCGCGATGTCCTCTCAAAGGCGGTCCCCTCAAGCATGACTAGGTATAATCCATTTAGAGGTTTGAAAACCCAACGACTGGGCTGATGGTCACTGTCTGGTTACTTACAGATCACTAACAAATACACTGGAGGAGGAAATGGCAGCCCACTCCAGTGTTCTTGCCTGGGAAACCCCATGGACGGAGGAGCCTGGCGGGCTACATTCATGAGGTCGCCGAGTTGGACACAACTGAGTGGCTGCTGCTGCAGCCGAGTCGCGTCAGTCGTGTCCGACTCTGTGCGACCCCATAGACGGCAGCCACCAGGCTCCCCCGTCCCTGGGATTCTCCAGGCAGGAACACTGGAGTGGGGTGCCGTTTCCTTCTCCAATGCGTGAAAGTGAGAAGTGGAAGTGAAGTCGTTCAGTCGTGTCCGACTCTTAGCGACCCCATGGACCGCAGCCCACCAGGCTCCTCCGTCCATGGATTTTCCAGGCAAGAGTGCTGGAGTGGGTGCCATTGCCTTCTGCGAACTGAGTGACTAGTCAGCAACAAATACTCTATCAGCGTCGTCACAGAGCTGCTGTCGGGATGAGGTGGCTCTGTGTCAGGAAGGGCCCGCGAGGCCGCACGGTGGTGACCGCAGGACCCATGCCACTCCCCCGGTTCCCCACCTCTGTCACTCGGTCACCTCAGAACACCCCGCTCCTTCCGGCCTGCTGTGGCGGCTGCAGCCCGAGAGGCTGGTCTCCACGCACACAGGCCTCTCACCCAATCCTGCAGCCTTCACTGGCCCCGGGGCCTGGGCCATGCCAAAGATGGCCTTGTCCCCCACTGGCAACCTTGGCAACGTAAAATTCCCTTCAGAAATCCCCATATTTACCAGGCGTGTACAGGAGGGAGGGAGTGGGATTTACGGGTTTATTCACCTTTCGTCAGAAATGTCTCAATTCCCAAGGAACAAGCTGGGAGTCAGCTCACGGCCACCCTGTGGCCACACGTCTCACCCTCAGCTGCACCAGAGAATTTGCAGTGGGGTGCGGGGGGGGGTGGTTTGCAAATCCCAAGCCCTGGCCAGTCCCCAGGGGCAACCCCCCAGTCTCTGGGGTGGGACCCAGGTGTCAGAGATCTTTTTTTTTTTTTGGCTATACAACTTGTGGGATCTCAGTTCCCCAATCAGGGACTGAACCCACGCCCCCTGCATCAGAATCACAGAGTCAACCACCACACCTCCAGGGAAGTCCTGAGTTTTTTAAGCTCCCCCAGTGACCAAGGTGCAGCCAGTCCGGGCCCCGCCCGGGGTAGACCAGATGGCCGGGGGAACGTGCAGCAGCCCACCAAACAAGACTTACTGGCTCCCTGTGCTGGGCCACACTCCCAAGGAACTCAGGTTAGCTACATTCACCTGTAACTATCTTTCCACAACGAATCCTGCCCACATAGATATAATTTAATTATTGCAAAACATACCCCACTCTGTGATGCAAGGTGTCCACCTGAGGACACAGCCGGCATCCTGTGCCTCTCAGAGCTGGGAGAATGTGTGTGGCTTTTGTCCCGGCCTGCTACTTTGGGAGCTTATTTTTCAAGAGTTGTGATCCTCTAAGATACAAGCTAAGAGGTAATATTCTTACTAAATCAAAATACTGTGTAGGTATTTGTGAGTATCACTGTGGAAAATGTCATTTTAAAATAACTTTTTAAAAGCCATCTTCTTTAAAACTATCTTTTAAGAACGACCTTAACAAAATACCTAGAAATAAACCTATGTAAGGAGGCAAGAGACCTGTGCGTGGAAAGCGATACGGAGCCGCTGAAAGAGACTGAAGACGCCACAGGTGAAAAAGTGCCCTTGGCTTGGAAGAACGAAACTGTCGAAATGACCATACCACCCCAGTCAGTCTCCAGATTCAGTGCAATTCCTGTGAAATCACCAATGGCATTTGCCACAGAACTAGAACAAAACATTTTAAAATTTGTATGGACGCTTATACCCATTTTCTTTTACTCTGCACAGTCAAAGTGATCTTGAGAAAGAAGAGCAAACCAGGCTCTCGGACCTCAGACTATACTGCAAAGCTACAGTCATCAAAACAGTGTGGTACTGGCACAAAAGCAGTATCAGTGGGATGGGACAGAAATAAACCCACGCACCTCGGTCAGTTAATCTACGTGGAAGGAGGCAAGAATATACAATGTAGAAAAGACAAGCTCGTCAATAAGTGGTGCTGGGAAACCTGGGAAGCTACGTTTAAAAGAATGAAATTAGAACATTCTCTAACACCATACACAGAAGCAAACTCAAAATGGATTAAAGACCTAAATGTAAAACTAGATACTACTAATATAAAACTAGAGGAAAATATAGGCTGGACACTCTGACATAAATCACAGCAAGACCTTTTGGGGTCTATCTCCTAGTCAGAGACAGATGAAAATAAAGAAATGGGACCTAATGAAATGAAAAACCTTTCCACAGCAAAGGAAACCATAAGTAAAACAAAAAGAAAACCTCCAGGATGGGAGAAGATACTTGCAAATGATGCTACCAATAAGAGATTGCTTTCCAAATATACACACAGCTAAATTAAAAAAAAAAAAGGTTGAAGACCTAAATAGACGATTCTCCAAAAAAGACATAAAGATGGTCAAGAGGCACATGAAAAGATGCTCAACATTGCTGATTATTAGAGAAATGCAAATCAAAACTACAACGAGGTATCACCTAAACTTGTCAGATGGCCACCATGAAAAGTCTACAAATAATAAATGCCAGAAATGGTGTGGAGGAAACAGAACCAGTCTACACTGTTGGTGGGAATGTAAATTGGTGTAGCCACAGTAGAGAACAGTATGGCGGTCCCTTAAAAAGCTGAAAACAGAGCTACCATACAGTTCTGCAGTTCCACTCCTGGGCATATATCCAGAGAAAACCAAATTCAGAATGATACATGCCCTGGTAGCTCAGAGGTTAAAGCGTCTGCCTACAATGCGGGAGACCTGGGTTTGATCCTTGGGTCGGGAAGAAGCCTTGGAGAAGGAAATGGCAACCCACTCCAGTATTCTTGCCTGGAGACTCCCATGGATGGAGAAGCCTGGTGGGCTACAGGCCACGGAGTCGCAAAGAGTCGGACATGACTGAGCAACTTCACTCACTCAGTCACCCAAGTGTTCACTGCAGCACCATTTATAATAGCCAGGACGGAAGCAACCTACATGTCCACTGACAGATAAATGGATAAAGAAGATGTGGTGCATATGTATGATGGAATATTAGCCATAAAAAAGAGTGAAGTGATGCCATTCACAGCAACATGGATGGACCTGGAGACTGGCATAGTAAGTGAAGTAAGCCAGAGAAAAACAAGTATCATATGATACCGCTTATATGTGGAATCTTTAAAAAAATGATACAAATGAACTTACCTATGAAACAGGATAAATTAGGAGTTTGGGATTAACATATACACTCCACTAACTACAAAATAGATAACCAACAAGGATCTGCCGCATAGTACAGGGAGCTCTGCTCAGCACTTTGTAATAACCTATAAAAGAAAAGAATCTGAGTGTGTGTGTGTGTGTGTGTGTGTGTAACTGCAAAAAAGACTATCTTCTCTTTGAACAGTCTTCATGTGTGTGTGTGTGTGTGTGTGTGTGTGTGTGTAACTGCAAAAAAGACTATCTTCTCTTTGAACAGTCTTCATCCCTTCTCGTGAGCACTGGGGCTTAGGCTGGGAAGTTTGCTCATAAAAGGAAACTTTGCCATGTGACTGTGTTAGGGTTTTTAATTCTGCCCTACTAAAAGATGTTTAAAATGTGTTTTAGTAAATTTGCACACAGATGAAAAGATACATAAAAGTAAAAATTTACCTGCACAGATAAATTATTTGCACACTGAATAATTTACTTAAAAAGATTGGAGGCATGCTTGGTAATCGATGTGGGGCTTTTTGTTTTAAAAAGGTACTGTCTCCCTCACCCTGGGGTGATGGGGGTGGCCTGAGCTACCTGGTGGCACCTGAATTCCGTTTTCATCTTCTTTGTACAAATGACGGGAAAGCAGAGAGCGCTCAGCTGGCTCCTCCTGCTGGTGCCAGGAGTTAAGGGACTCGGGGAACAGGAACGGGACCGGGGTCGGGGTGCCCAGACCGCAGGTGACATGAAGAAAGACTCCTGATCACAATACACTGAGCTCGTAGGCGATTTATTGCTTTAAGTAACTAAACAAGAAAGAGGACAGACAGGCTGCTGGTCACGGCGGCCGGCACTCTCTCCAGGCTCTGCAGCTGCATCTACTTAAAGCCTCCACAGTATTTTCTGGATATAAACACGTCATAACACACTAGGGAAGCGACTTGGCCAAAGACACACTGATTAAAGTAACACACAACAGAGGCTCCCCACCAGTCAGCTGGCCCTGAAGTAACAGAAAGATGTGTTCCTAGGATGTGCTGAATACAAAACCTTAAATGTTTGGGGTTTTTTTTGGCAATACTACACAGAATACTTCCGCGGACATCCTGCAGAAATGGGCACACGCACAGAATTCCCTCTGCGTTTCCAGATCACCGGTATCTATGGGAACACTTGGAGAAAAGCCGGGAGGGGCGGCACCTCCCCTCCCGATGTGATGTCGAGTTCCTCGCCACAGCAGCAGGGTCCAGGGGCTAGAGAGAAGCAGGGGCCGGGCCCGAGGGCGTGCTACAAGCACCCACAGCTGCAGCAACAGCAGGGGCTGGGCCTCCGCGTCTGGGGCGGGGGTGGGGGCGACGACCACGTGCGCCTTGACTGGCAGCCAGGCTGGCCCCGGGGTTTGGCCTGAGGAGCCCCTGGAGGCCCTGGGTGGGCACAGGCCCTGGGTGGCTCAGCCCCGCCCAGGAGCGGTAGGGTCCGCGCTGGACTCCCAGCCCCGAGGTCTAGGAGCGACCCGCCCTCGTGGGTTCTAGCGCTGGGGCCCAGGACACATTTCAACAGGGTGTGCGGAAACCAGCACTGCCGGGGACCCCGCCCTCCTTGGAGGGCTCATGAAGCTCACCAGGAGGGGTCAAGCCAAGCCAAAGGCAGCGCGCCACGCCAGGGCGCACGAGCCCCCAGCCCGCCCGCGCAGTGAGGCTCAAGGGCGCTCGGCTGCCGCGGGCCCCGGGGCCACCCCCGCCGAAGCCCCCGTGCCCACTTCCTCTCCAGGCTCGGGGCCGGGGAGCCCCGCGCCGCCCGCCGCCGGCGCCGGGCTGGGGCCCGAGGGGCCGTTCTGCGCGGCCTCGCGCCCCGTGCAGGGCTGTCCCTCCGGACAAGGCTTCTCCGCGGGGCCCTCCGCCTGGCTGGGGGCCGCACCCTCGGCGGAGGCCCAGTCCTCCTGCCCGGGCACACGGCCCTCCGCGTCTCCCGCTCCGGGAAGCTGGTCTTCTGGGTTCTTCTCGCTTTCTTCGGCTTGCCGCTTGCTCCTGGCTCGGAGTTTCCCTCTGGATTTCCTCGTCGGCCTGTTACACATCTCGTCTCGGGAGAATCGCCACTGAAACTGGAGATCGGGGGAGATGGGAGATAAATACATGCAGCTTTCGTGACCCCGGAGCGTCCCTGGACACGTGCTCTGCGTTCACAACCACAGCCCAAACCTCGCCCCTACTGGGAGCCTGCAGTTCCTGCCACGGCGTGGACTCTAGGGGTGAATTTCCAAATTCACCATACCAAAGGCCTGGGAGGGGAGGTGCTGAAATCCTGTCATCTGGAGAACCACGAGGGGTGAGCGCACACGGGCCTGCTCTTTCTGAGGGTATCACCCGGGTCAGAACCTGGGCACTCAGGTCCCGCTGCAGGACTGGCAGCCCGTGCCAGCCGCGCCCCGCTCTGCGAGAAAGCCCCCCCAAAGCCTTCACTCCCTCTGGGCAAGCTACGCCCAATGACCAGGCCTTGTGGGGACAACGGCCCATCCTCCTGGTCCCCCCAGCGCTGGTCAGGCCACTGCTGTCGCCCAGTCGGAGCCCAGCACGTCCCTCAGCCACGCCCCCCCCCCGCACCCCTCGGCGTTCCCACGGCACTCCCCCTGAAACCTCACCCAAACCCACCCCAGCTGCCGCTTGCCAGGGAGCCCCAGGCTGCACCCCCTGTGGGCAGGGGAGTCCCCGGAGCAGACAGGACCAAGGGCACAGTCAGTGTCAGAGCGGGACAAGGACGGGGTCACAGGGACGCCGCGGAGGGCGCCGCCCCGTGCAGAGGCCACCCAGCTCGGCCGCGTTCCGATCTCTGCGGCGGGGGAGCGCCTCAAACTTCAATCGGGGTGGCGGCTCCATCTGCGCAGGGTCAGAGGAGAACGGCTGGAGGCTCTCCGGCCACGCGCTCTCCGCTGCAGCCTCCCCGCCGCTGCTGCTGCTGCCGAGTCGCTTCCGTCGTGTCCGACTCTGTGCGACCCCACAGACGGCAGCCCCCCAGGCTCCCCCGTCCCTGGGATTCTCCAGGCAAGAGCACCGGAGTGGGTGCCGTTTCCTTCTCCAGTGCAGGGAAGTGAAAAGCGAAAGTGAAGTCGCTCAGTCGTGTCCGACTCTTCGTGACCCCGTGGACTGCAGCCCACCAGGCTCCGCTGCCCATGGGTTCTCCAGGCAAGAGCACTGGAGTGGGCGCCATTGCCTTCTCCGCTTGACTCTGCTATTGTAGCGCAAAAGCAGTCCAGGTAATAATATATAAACGGGCGTCACCGTGTTCCAATAAAACTTTATCGACACACAGTCAGGCAGTGTGCCGGCCTTTCGGCCGGAGCCGCAGAGCGCCAAGCGCTGCCATGGACGGCGTGCACGGCCGCTCGATGGCGCCACAGTCCACGTGGCAGGCTCGGCGCTGCGTCTAGCACGTGATGCGCCAGGCGTGCTCACCGCGCCTGACGCTGGATGTCAGGGCAGAGCGTCAGGGCCGCCGCCCGTCCTCGGCTCCAGCATCCCCGGGATACAGCAGGGAGCCCGGCTCGAGAGGATGCTCAGCGCCCTTTTGCGAGACGGCTGAATGGGAGGACGCAGCACGGGCCAAGCTGGCTGCCCTGCACGTCGGGGAAGCCGGTCCTCTAATTTTAAGAGTCAAAACACCCCGGGGTTTCGCGAGGAGGCGCGGGCGCATCCCCACATCAGGTCTGGCGGAGCTCCAGAAAGAGAGACTAATCCGGGGAGAAAAGAGGAGGAAAACGTCCAAGTCCTGCTGAGCTGCTGACAACAGGAGCCGCTCTGGAGGGAGGCGGTTTGGGAGCCTGTGCACGCGGGATACATCCGGGCGCAGGAGCTGGGGCAGACACGGAGGCATGAGAGGCGGCGAAGGAAGGTGGAGATGTGGGCCCCGGTGTCCACAGGAGGGGCACGCGCTCTGCAGACGGCCTAGCGGGATCTGCGGCCTTCCCCGCTCCCCAGAGCTCTGCCAGCAGGGTGGGGGGGCAGTGTCCTCTCCGCAGGCTGTGCCCTCGAGCGCCGCAGTCATAGGGTCCTGGGGACGGGCCAGCCCCAGAGGCCCCGCTGGAGACTCGGGTTCCGGGGAAGGGAACCGGGGGGCCTCAGCCGCCCCATCCGCAGACGCGCGGCTCCACCTGATTGCACGCCTTTCTTTAGATCATTTCTTGCCATGTGAGTCGCAGACACTGGTGTCACCAAATGTGGACTTGGAACTAAGCCCTTCTGCCACTGAAAGAGAAGGCAGCCTTCCGTCTGAGTGACTTCTGGTGAGGCTACACGCTGGCAGCTGTATCATCCAGGGAAAACCATTTCCTAAGGCTCTACCACGTCGCAGATATATCTGGGTGCTTTGCCAGAAAGAAGCAAAAATGTGCTGCGTATATTCTTTAAAATCTGCCACCTCTGTGGCGTACTCAGCAGGGGAGGTCTTCTTACCCAAATAAGACATCTGCCTGGAGGCACTCAGGGCTCTGAGATGGAACACATCCTGGGGTGAGTGCGCTGACCCCCTTTTGAACAAGACCAGCAAATCTGGATATTCCATCAACGAAGAGGAAAAGCAGTGAAGTGTGCGTGCTGAGGTTGTGTGTGTTAGGCGCTCAGTCCTGTCCAACTCTGCAACTTCACGCACTGTAGCTGCCAGGCTCCTTGGTCCATGGGATTCTCCAGGCAATAAGACTGGAGTGGGTTGCCATTTGCTTTGCCAGGGGATCTTCTCGACCCAGGGATTGAACCTGGGTCTCCTGCGTTGCAGGCAAATTCTTTACAATCTGAGCCACCAAGGAAGACCTGAGGTTGGGATTTAACATTTATCTGGTCCTCACCACTTGCCGGCCCTGCAAATCCCAACCGAGTTCACTGACAATACTGGCTGGGTTTCCCCCAGACTCTCCTTTTGGGGGTTTCTCTCATACAGTGACTGACAGACTGCCCTCAGGTTGGGGGGTAGTTTGAGCTTCTCCCACCCAAGCCACGAGCTTTCAACAATGGACCCCCTCTGCAGCTGGAGCGGTCCCCCAGATCCCACCCTGAAGGTGCCCACTTCAGCTAGACTGCAGCAGGCATCTTGGGGCCCCACGACCACCGCGCGGGGCTGGGACCTCTGACCTCAGCACGGGCCGACCCCGCACGACTCCTGGGCACCGGGCGGTCCTCGTGCACTACGCTGCCTCGTGTGCGGCCGCGCCGTCCTTCCAGCCCACACGGAAGAGTTTCTTTAAAATAGGTGTCTCCAAATAGTCAGACTCTCCTCATTCTGCATGGTTTTCCAAAAAGGCCAGTTAAGCTGGCCTATACAGCGAGCTGAGAGCCAGTCAGCTCCGAGAGATGTTGGAGGAAGTTGTGCTTTTGTCAAAACAAAACTGGTGAAACTGCTTAGGCTGAAAGGCCCCACGTAAGACAACACAGCGCCACGGGTAGTGTGCCGGCCAAGGCCCTGGTAAGTCCCTGGTTCTGGATTTGGTAGCTGTCCGTCCTTAGGCAAGGGCGTAATCTCCAGAGGAGCTGCCCTCTCCCCAGGGCTGGGTGCACAGCCCCGGCAACCCCACTCAGCCTGCAGAGGGATGAGTCCCCCCAGGGACCCTCTCAGCCCGCAGAGGGGCGAGTCCCCCCCGGGACCCTCTCAGCCCGCAGAGGGGTGAGTCACCACCGGGGAGTCACCCCTGGGGACCCACTCAGCCCACAGCGGGTGGTGGGTTGGGGACCCACTCACCCTGCAGTGGATGGTGAGTTTTGGGGACCCACTCACCTGCAGTGGGGTGCGGGGGCCCGCGGGCCCACTCCCAGCGTCCCCCCAGGCGGCTGGTGCACCTGACCGTGCCCATCCCCCTGGGCCAGAGCCCCCCCCCAGACCCTGGCTCTCTGCCTCCCATCCGCGCACTCATCTGGCTGTGCCGCGTCTCCGCCGCGGCGCGCAGGTCTCCCGGCCGCGGCAGGCCCTGGTGAGCCTCTAGAGTGAAGCCCATGTCCTTGCGGAGGCTGCTCTTGCTAAATGAACAGCAGCCGCGTGGTTCCCTGTGCACCCGGCCGGGTCCGGATTCCTGCAGAGGATCAGGCTGCACCGCCCTCCTGATACAACACGACCAAGGACACAGCGGGGCCGGGCCTGCGGGGGGCGCTCCGCTCACTCTCTCCAGGCCCTGCCTGGGCTGCTGGGCAGAGGGGGATCTGGGGCTGTCCACGCGGAGCTGGATGGGAACGACTCCGACGTGTGTTTTTCTGTCCTTCGGAAAACTCTGCCAAACCAAACGCCTTCAAGGATGGCACCATTCTCTCTGTCCTTAGATGGAGGGTGGTGATGTCACCGACGCCCCAAGCTCCTGGGGGTCCCCAGCCCACCACAGCTGGGGGCCGCAGCCGGGTCACCCGGAGGCTGTGCCTGGAGTCTTCCCCTTCCCCCAGCTCCTTTGCAGGGAGCACTCTCACGAAGCAGGGTGTAGCCATGGCTGAAACTCAGGGTCTCTAGAATCTAAAAGCTAAATTTTCCGAGTGGCCCACGCTGTGGCAAGGTTTCCCTTCCCCTGAGTCCCCAAAGCAGTGCCCTCACGAGGAGCTGTTGGCACCATTCTATGATGAGCATGTACTGGTCCAGAGAAGAGGAGTCCCTCTCCCAAGGCCACACAGCTAGCAAACAGCAGAGCTGGAGTTCTCACACAGGTTTCTCTGACTCTACACTAATCTGTCTGCACCCTCTTGGTGGGTAAAAGGTTCCAGACTCACATTCTGGAAGGAAGGGAATACTGGAAGCCAGGGGAGACACCACGCGTCTCTGGAATAGCTCAGCCCGCTTGTGCGTGCCTCGGCTTTCAGACTTCATGACCTCAGGACAGAATCTGCTAGATCAAGGCTTCCATGAAAGCAAGTGGTCAGCTAATGGAAGTACAGATTTAAGTGCCATGAAAGACACTTCGGTGTGTCTGATTAAAAAAAAAGTCTACATTGAACATACCCTGACAGGCCTATTTTTAAAAAATCAATAATGATAAAATTTGAATGGAGATCCACATGGTGAGCCTGGAAAGGGGCCCTGAACTACTCAGCTGAGACACTGGCTCTCAGACTTGGCGGGCGTTCAGGATCACCTGGGGGACGCCTTCAGACACAGGGCCCCCACCCTATCCCGGGGTTTCTGATCAGGGGGCTTGGGGAGGGGACAGAGGCTGGCACTTCACACAAGCTCCCTGGTGATGCCAATTCTGCAGGTCCATGGGCTACAGTGTGAGAACGCAAAGCGGAGACCACCAGCAGTTCACTGCGGGAGACAGCCTCCCCCCAAACCCTCCACGCCCCCCATCAACCGCAGCCCGGCATCCGTGGGAGGGCCGCCTCCACCACCAGCCTCACCCGCAGGTCCCCTCACTGCTGTGCTCGGGACAGTCACAGTCTTAAAGGAACAGCAAAAGGACAGCTGGCCCCTGGCCCACGTGGGCCCCTTAAACGCAGCTGGCTCGCAGCGGTAAGGACTACGGCGCTGCGAGGCCAGTGGCTCTTCCCTCCTTGGGGTCAGGGAACCTCAGACACGGGAGGCTCGCTCTGAATTACACTCGGATTAACCCCCGCGCTGTCCAAGGGTGGGTGGTGTGTATTTCCAACCCCGAGACAAGAGAGCATGCCGCGGGGCGGCTCTGAGCAGAGGTCGGTGGCATCCACACCCAGAGGCAGGCCGCCAGGCTGGAGGACGTGGTGCGTCCTGAGTGGTTCCAAAGCGAGTCTCTCAACACGAGAGAGCAGCCGCTGCAGGCGCAGTGGGGCGGACGGGCCTTCCCAGGCCAGAGCACGAGTCGGGTGAGGGTGTGCGGCCAGCGCGGAAACCGAGAAAACCCCGACTAGCCGTCCGTGCCAGAAATAAGTGCAGAGAAGGGAGAGTCCTCTTCACAGCAGTGCGTGCACGTCCAGAGTTCCACATCAGCAGGGCTCGTGGATTGAATTCACACATTTTAAAACCTGTCTGTATCTGCCTCCACTTCGGTAGCTTAGCTGAAGACAGATGTCTCCTGGGTCACAGAAAGCACCTCTTACCTTCAAAGGAAGTTAATATTTGCTCAGGAAGTCACACTCACAGATGAACAAAGAGATTTCTTTCAAATACTGAAAGTCCTATTTGGAGAATTTTGTCCCCTTGGCTGATCAAACGAGGACTAAATATGCTGCATCCCTGATGTCTGAATTTTGCACTCTTTCCTTAAATGTCAGTGCGAGACACACTACGCACGACCGGGGCCCAGCAGTTAGATTGTTCATTCACTGGTTCAACAAGTGTTTGCTGAGTACTAACTAAAAGCCTGCTTATTTAACTTCTATGCAGAGTACATCATGAGAAACGCTGGGCTGGAAGAAGCACAAGCTGG
>SJYV01032586.1:0-16838 GCA_006410875.1 Neotragus pygmaeus | reverse complement strand
ACTCATCGGAAAAGACCCTGATGCTGGGAAAGATTGAGGGCAGGAGGAGAAGGGGACAACAGAGGATGATGGTTGGATGGCATCACCGACTCAATGAACGTGAGTTTGGGTAAACTCAGGCAGTTGGTGATAGACAGGGAGGCCTGGTGTGCTGCAATCCATGGGGTTGGAAAGAGTCAGACACAACTGAGCGACTGAACTAAACTGAACTGAATGTATAGCCCAGGGGAAAAAAGAAGGTATAGTCAGTCAGTCTGTAGGACATATATTAAGTTAACCTTAAAATGCATTTCAATATAGATTAGGTAGACAATACTGCTTGATTCCACTTATATGAGAGACCTGGCCCTATTAGTGATTCAGACAGTAAAACATCTGCCTGCAATGTGGAGACCCAGGTTTGATCCCTGGGTTGGGAAGATAGTTTGGAGAAGAAAATGGCAACCTACTCCAGTACTCTTGCCTGGAAAATTCCATGGACAGAGGAGCCTGGCAAGCTACAGTCCATGGGGTCACAAAGAGTCAGACATGACTGAGCGACTTCACTTTCTCTTTTCACTTTTATATGAGAGACCTAGAATAGCCCAATTCATACAGTCAGAAAGTATAGTGGTGGATGCCTAGGACTGCGGGGTCGGGGGGATGGGAGTTAGTGTTTAATGGGGACAGGCTTTCAGTTTAGGAAGGTGAAAGGTTGGGGGGATGGATGATGGTAAGAACTGTAAGAAATGTGAAAGCACTTAGTGTCATTGAATTGTACAGTTAGATATGGTTATCTGCTAATTGCAAATGGAGGAAAACATATATGTTTGAGACATTTTTACTGTGATCTTAAACGCTCTTTTGCTGGCCACTTTTGAACACGTTTGGAGTTCACCTAGGTGTTAGTTGCTAAGTCGTGTCTGACTCTTTGTGGCACATGCCCTATAGCCCACCAGCCTCCTGGAACACTGGACTGGGTGGCCATTCGTTTCTCCAAGAGATCTTCCTGTCCCAGGGATCGAACCCTAATCTCCCGCATTGAAGGCAGATTCTTTACCATCGGAACCATCACCTTTCAACTTCAGGCATTCATCTGCAGAGGCCCCTCCATCTGAGACTCCAGTTACAGGGCCACCTGGTCCTCAAAAGAACACTGGGCAAGAAGGCAACACGGTTGCTGCCACCCACACCGTACGCTATGGGTTGAAAGTTTGTGTCCTGTCGAAATTGAAACCTTAACCCTTCATGGGAGTGTATTTGAAGATAAGGCTTTTATGAAGTCATCAAGTTAAATGGGGCCTCCCTGCTGGCTCAGTGGTAAAGAATCTGCCAGCAATGCAGGAAATGTAGGTTTGATCCCTGGGTTAGGAAGATCCCCTGGAGAAGGGCATGGCAACCCGTTCGAGTATTCTTGCCTGGAAATCCCTTCGACAGAGGAGCCTGGCAGTCCATAGGGCTGCCAATTAAGCAAGTAACACCCAGTAGGGTGGAGGGAGGGATGTGTGTGTGTGTGTGTGTGTGTGTATGTGTATGGGCTTCCCTGTGGCTCAGCTGGTAAAGAATTCATCTGCAATGTGGGAGACCTGGGTTCAATCCGTGGGTTGGGAAGATCCCCTGGAGAAGGGAACGGCCACTCACTCCAGTATTCTGGCCTGGAGAATTCCATGGACTGTATAGTCCATGGGGTCACAAAGAATTGGAAACGAATGTGTGTGTGTGTGTATAAAACTGAATCGCTCTGCTGTACATCTGAAACTTCACTATACTTCAAGTTTTAAAAAGGCACAGAATCTACTCTCTCATGCACTTCGTTTTCTTTTTTACCTAGTGAAAGGCAGTGGAGAAGAAAGAAATGAGCATTTTTACCAAGGCAGGTTTCACATGGGTTACCTGTCAGCAGGAGATGTCATTTGCAGGGATCAATGCAAAATGAGCATGCAGAGGCCCTTGTGTAAAAACCGTTCAGAATTTCCAGACCGGGACAACACCGTACTGATTCGAGCACGGGCTTTTCTGAATGCTGGGACCTGAAAGATGCATGGGCTGCTCTGCCCACACACTCTCCAAGATTCTAGAACATGTTTCACTCTTGCACCTGTGCTCCTGCATCGAAGTCCATGACTTTGGAGAGTGCAGGGTGAACTCCCTGTCTGGCAGCCTCTCACCCCCATGTCATAGGAAGGGCTGTGACAGTGACCTGTGCTAGGGACCGAGGGAGGGACCTCTCAGGGGTCTGCGTGCATTTCCCATCTATGATGGTCCTTTAGGCCTGTTAGCCCCAGGATGCCCAGCCAAAGGGAAACAGAAAACAAAGGCACCTCCATGTCCACATGGATTCTGCCTTTCACCGTAGACGATGCATGGGGAGACCATGTCTTCACAGATAGCAGGTGGAAATTGACTGTTTGCTCCTCATGGCCCAGAAGCCTATGTCTCCTATCATATGGCTCCAGCAGAAGTTATTAAAATTCACAACTGCGCTGCCATCAGCTATTTCCTGTTTAGTCACTTTCTTAACCTCCTTTTCCCATTTTGCATTTCCTTTTACAGGATGCAGTCCTGTGGGGTCTCAGAGATAAACTCCGAAAGAATGAGAGCGGCTGACAGTGCTCTCCATCAAAGGTCTGTATGTCGAAGCTTCAGGGATGAAGGAACAGCCCCTGGTGATGGAAATCTGCTTCGATGGGGGTGGGCGGGGTGTGTGGAAGTGATGTCAGGCAGGCAAAAAGGCCATGGGGGTGATAAGATGTGCCTTTTATAATAGGCTCACTTTTCTCCAGCAGCCAGTAGAGGAGTGGACAGAAGCACTGTTTTAAAAAGCAAGAAGCTCAATGCTGTTGTGATTTGCATGCAGAAGAGCTCACGTCCTAGCAATTATTTCACAAGGCAGTGTCCAGTCCACTGATGGCCAAGGGCTCAGCCTCACAGTCTGGCAAGGCACTAGGAATCCACAGGAGGGAAACCAAGAGAGGGAAAGAGGGGTGCTCCTGCCTTCCACAGCTACCTCCAGCCCACTCCCTTCTGCCCCATTGTCCTGAGGATGCCCAGCTGCTGCAGAATAGCTGGGAGGGAAAATCAACAAAGGATCGCCCCCGCGACTTTCAGCACGATTTATTGGTGTTTGTGTCTTGCGGCTGCAGCTGCCTGTCAGGGTGATGACACATGATGGGTGATTAAAGTGCATGTCCTTAAATCAAAGCTGAGCCGATGGTTGGAACAGGCAGTAAACAGCCCTGGGAGCTTGCTTATCCCTCCAAAGACAGGACTTTATTAGGACAATAGGGAAGCTGTTATCCTAATAAGAGGAAGCCTTGTGTCCTAGAACCTTCTTATGTTTGCAGCATTTACCTGAGCTCTTTATGGATGGCTGAGAATGTAGCCCCATTCATCCTAGTTTGCTGGGCATCTGTGTGGCCTCTGTGAATCCCTGCCTCCACCCTTCCGACAGGGAGACCCGTGGGGTGAGGAACAGGCAGGGAAACTGTGCCAAGCGCCCTGAGCATGGCCTGTCTCTTCCTGTGTCTCTCTCCATGTTGGTGCAGTCAGAGCTCATAAATTTTCCTCCTCTTGATCCCCGGAATCAAGGAGTAAAAACTTTGTATGTGAGCTGCACTGAGCAGGGACAGTACACCTCGGGTTTGCTATGGGTTCCAAGCCCCTCATTCTTCTGAAACTGGGCGGACCCATGATGCCTTCTGCTGTCACACTGACCTAGTCATGAGTCGGATGGGGGTGGTGGAGGCAGAACAGTCTTCGAGCTCCAGTGAGATCCAGGTTCCTATTCCCTTAAAGATTCAAGAAGAATGTCTAGGGCTTCCTTGGTGGGTCAGTGGTAAAGAATCCACTTGCCACTTCAGGAGACACAGGTTTGATCCCTGATCTGGGAAGATAACACATTCCTTGGGGCAACTAAGCCGGTGCACCACAGTTACTGAGCCTGTGCTTTAGAACCCGTAAACCGCAACTTCTGAGTCCACGAGCTGCAGCTGCTGAAGCTCTCGTGCCCTAGAGCCCACGCTTTGCAACAAGAGAAGTCACTGCATGGAGAAGCCTGTGCGCCAGAACTAGAGAGTAGTCCCCACCTTCTGCAACTAAAGAAAAGCCCGGGTAGCGATGGAGACCCAAAAGAAAGAAAGAAAGTGAAGTCACTCAGTCGTGTCCGACTCTTTGTGACCCCGTGGACTGAGCCTACCAGGTTCCTCCATCCATGGGATTTTTCAGGCAAGAATACTGGAGTGGGTTGCCATTGCCTTCTCCAGAGCAGATGATAAAAAGACCAAGTAGCTGAACACGGGGATCTGTAAGTACCTTCGTCTGGCCAAGATGCTGGGGGTAGGACAAGAGCAGGTGAACCTGCACCATGCTGTTCAGATGTCCCAAATCTCCCACCCGCCTGGCTCCCCTGACGGAAGGGAAGGGGCTCCCTCGCTGCCCGCGTGGGTCCAGGGAAGCCCTGCTGGCTGGCAAGCCAGAGCAGCGTTTCTGGGCGACAGACAGCGTGTTATTCTTGTGACACCTTGGGTGAGATTCTGCTGGTGCTGCTAAGTCACTTCAGTCATGTCTGATTCTGTGCGACCCCATAGACGGCAGCCCACCAGGCTCCTCCATCCCTGGGATTCTCCAGGCAAGAACACTGGAGTGGGTTGCCATTTTCTTCTCCAGTGCATGAAAGTGGAAAGTGAAAGTGAAAGTGAGTGACTGCTCAAGTCTTGTCTGACTCTTAGCGACCCCATGGACTGCAACCCACCAGGCTCCTCCATCCATGGGATTCTCCAGGCAAGAGCACTGGAGTGGGGTGCCAGCACGTGACCTCAACTAGATGCCAGCACCTCCTCTCACCAAGGAGCAGGGGCCGCTGGGGTGGGGCCCGAGTGCAGGGCTGACATACAGGGCTGTCCTGCTGTTAATTCTATGGCCGTTCTGGCTCCATCCTATGTATCCACCCGCTGGGCTTATCCAGGAGGGAAAAGGCTTAGAAAGGGCTAGAATGCTTTCTTAGCTGGAGAGGGTGGGATGGATGGAGCACAAGGGGGCTGGACAGAGTAGACTCCTGCGCGATGGAATGGGTGCCCCCACCCAGCAGAGAGCTGTTTGGCGGCCTGGAGGTTGGCACGGGTGCCTGCACTGAGACCAAGGAGGAAGGGGAGACTGGAGGCAAGAAGCCTGTTCTCAAGACCCAACACCCACACAACCAAAAATAAATAAATAAATAAGTAAAAATTATACAAAAAAGAAGAATGTCCAGGGGGAGGGAGTGACCATGGGCAAGACTTCCATACCCACCTTCCGGATGTCTGACAAGGAGGAGGGTTCAGCCCTAGTGACTCTGGGCCAGGTGTGCCCTGCTCAGAATGTGGGGGCAGGGAAAACCTAAGGTGGAGAGAAAGCACAGAGCAGTGATTCAGACTCTGAAGAGCAGAACCAGAAAAGCAGGCCAGGGAGTGTATGTGGTCTGAGAGGGTGAAGATGTAAACCTCAGCTCTTCACTTCCTGCTGTGGGAGGAGTCCTCTGGACACTGAATTGTTAAGGCTAACAGCGGAATTCTCAGGCAAACCAGGACCAGTTGGTCAGTCTATATATATGACCTTGAGTTCCTCTTAACTTTCAGGATATCAGTTTTCTCATCTGAAACACTGCAAACAGAATGAGTGACCCAAACTGCGGCCCTGTTGGAAATCAGCATATATTGAAAGTGTCTAAGTATGTTTTGTAGAACAATGTAGGAATTCTATCATAGTATTATTAAAAATATTCATGATATTTCAATTGGAATAAGAAGCCTGTAGAAGTAGTGAATTCTCCATCAATAGAGGCATTCAAATCAAAGCTACATGAGTTCCTCACTGGGTTGTTGGAGGGAGTTGAAGCCTCAAGCAGGACCAGGGGACTAGGTGGGGTCCCTCACTGCTGGGGACTTCAGACTTCCTGGATGGAGGGTCTGCAGCTTTGTGAACAAGGAGGAGCCAATACGGCAGGAGGTTCCTATAGGCTGTGCATGAATTTTGGTGTCACTCTGAAAGCTGGAGTGGCCCAGGTCTCCAAGGGCAGGGGTGCAATAGCACCTCTCTTTGCAGCTTGGGAGGCTGGCTTTGCAGCTTCAGGGCACCCACACTCGAAGTGGTTCTGACCTGATGTTGGCTGTGCAGCCACTGGCATGATGGAGATGGAGATAGGAGCCCCAGGTGAGGAAAGGCCACAGTGCCTGTCTACAGGGCCAGAACGCAGAGGTGGTGCTGGCTCCCAGGCAGGAGACCCCAATCCCTCCAAAGACTGTATCAAGGTTGGCCCTCAGAGCCAGATCACTGGCACTGTGCCTTGGGGGCGGAGGCTTCCAGACACAAAGGGTCAGAGGTCTCAGGTGTGGCAGAGCTGATCCAGGTGAAGGCTGTGGTCTCCTTGTTGATTTTTAAGAACAAAGAACAGTGTCACCTCTTGATTTTTCAGACTCTACTCACAGTGACCTTGACCTCTGACCTTTGCATTTAAGTCTGAGACTGCATTTATCTGCAGAATTCTTCAATTCCACAGGCCAGGCAGCCAGAATGATCTAGGGAAGGCTAGGATTTCACGATCTCTGTTCTGAGCTTCATCCAGTCAGCATCTGGGAACCTCAACAGTCTTCCTGTGTCTGTATCTCTGAAACACTCCTACAGAGGCGAAAGGTTTTGATGTTTTAAGGAAAAGTCGGGGGCAAACTCCGGGAAACAGTGAGGGACAGGGAGGCCTGGCACGGGGCAGTCCATGGGGTTGCAAAGAGTCAGACAGAAGTGAACGACTGAGGGATGATAACAAAAACGCGAGCCTGTGTTAAGAAGCTGCGAAAAGGGAGATGAAGACCATCAAGGCTAAGGAAGGACAGGTGGAAGCGGGAATGGCAGGTGTAAAGAGAGACGAGAAGGTATATTGCACTGCAGGGTGAGCTGGAGATAAGATTTCCGTTATCTTGGCGCATCGTCTGCGGTTTGCTTTATAATAGTTTTAAACTTCCATACTCAGAGTGGACATGTGTGATGAACGGCTCGCTAACACAGTGCCCAATGCGAGCGTGTCACATTTCCTCGAGAAGAGTCAAGCCAGAAGAGCTGAGTCCCCAGCCAGCCTCACCGTGGCCTCCTTTTATCTCTGCCGCTGATCAGGGAGAGGGCGACGCCCGCAGGCAGGCGCCACCGCAGCGCCCGTGATGGCTCGGCCGCTGGCCACTGGGCTGCGCGGGGTCGGGCTGGCGCTCCCAACCCCACAGATAATGAGAACGTTTGAAAGATTCCTGACAGGTGATGGCCACGGAGCCTGCCGGAAGTCATTAAGCACTGCTTCCATGAAGGGCTAGGGCCGCACGTTCAAGACTCGGGTGGTAAACGAATGAGAGGCTGGATTGTGAGCATGCGCACTGGCCCTGGCATCTCTGAAGAGAGGCCTCCAGACTCTCAGCACCAGACAGCTCGGAAGGGCCGGATGAGCCTCAGAGCTCGCCTAGGGTCAGCAGAGGGCCCTCTGCAGCTGCACCCCAATTCCACATCTGCCCTTCTTACTTTCTGGCCTCCCTGAGCCTTCTGGCTAAGACCAAGTATAGTGTGGGGGCTTCCCAGGTGCCTCAGTGGTAAAGAACCCACTTGCCAATGCAGGAGACTCAAGAGATACAGGTTCCATCCCTCATTGGGAAGATCTTCTGGAGGAGAAAATGGCAACCCACTCTAGTATTCTTTCCTGAGTAGTCCCATAGACAGAGGAGCCTGGCGGGCTACAATCCATGGGGTCACAAAGAGTCAGACACGACTGAATGACTGAGCACATAGGTGTTAATTTCAAGTGCTCTGCCGCCAGCTTCCTGCACCCAAATACAAGAGGTATCAAAGCATATTTCTTATCTTTAAAATGGGGTCCTAAATGAAAAGGCAGCAAAGCCCGAGGACCTGTTGAGAACATCCTTGGTTCTAACTCCGTATAAATGATGTCAGACTTACAGCCTGTCAGGATGGATGACTTCCTGGAGGCAGACATTGTGGTTGTGGAGCTGCAGGCAGATGGGGAAACCCAGCCCTTCCTGGGCTGCGGGCCACTAGCATCAAAGTCTGTTGGTCAAGGTCCTCTGGGAAAGGGAGCCGATCAGATGGCTGCTGCTGCTAAGTCGAATCAGTCATGTCCGACTCTCTACAACCCCATAGACAGAAGCCCACCAGGCTGCCCCTGGAATTCTCCAGGCAAGAATACTGGAGTGGGGTGCCATTTCCTTCTCCAGTGCATGAAAGGGAAAAGTGAAAGTGAAGTCATTCAGTTGTGTCCAACTCTTCGTGACCTCATGGACGGTAGCCTACCAGACTCCTCCATCCATGGGATTTTCCAGGCAAGAGTACTGGAGGGTTGCCATTTCCTTCTCCCGATCAGATGGAGGTACAGGTAAATTTGTCTTGAGGAGCAGGGTCATCATAATGAAGGCTGGGTGCAGGCTGGAAGCGGGCAGGCTGGAGACTCAAGGAACGGTCACCTTTGCAGCTCTAGTGAGAAGGTAGCCTAGAGGCAGAAGTAATTCTCCCTCTGGGCAGCTCCATCTGTTTTCCTGAAGGAGTTTCAACTGATTGGATGAGGCCCATTCACATTATAGAGCAAGGGTCCCTAACCTCGAGGCCACAGACTGGTACTGGCCGGTGGCCTGTTAGGAACCAGGCCACACAGCAGGAGGTGAGCAGCAGGCTAATGAGTGAACCTTCACCTTATTTATAGCCACTCTCCATTGCTCACGTTACCCACTGAGGTCAGGTGAACAAGCTCAGGGCTCTCACTGATTCTTCATTATGGTGAGCTGTATATTTATTTCATTACATATCACAGTGTAATAATGGTAGAAATGAAATGCACAATAAATGTAACATACCAGAATCATCCCCAAACCAGCCCCTTACTCCTGCCCTGGTCTGAGAAGAAAAGTTGTCTTCTATGAAACTGGTCCCTGGTGCCGAAAAGGTTGGAGATCGCTGCTGTAGAGGGTAATCTGCTTTCCTCAGAGTCTATTGATTCAAATGTTAATCTCATTGTGATGCCGGAGAAGACTTGAGAATCCCCTGGACAGCAAGGATATCAAACCAGTCAATCTCAAAGGAAATCAACCCTGAATATTCACTGGGAGGACTGATGGTGAAGCTGAAGCTCCAATAGTTTGGCCACCTAATGTGAAGAGTCTGGAAAGACCCTGACACTGGGAAAGATTGAGGGAAGGAGGAGAAGGGGGGCAGCAGAGGATGAGATGGTTCAATAGCATCACTGACTCAATGGACTTGAATTTGAGCAAACTCCAGGAGATAGTGAAGGACAGGGAAACCTGGTATGCTACAGTCCATGGGGTTGAAAAGGGTTGGTCATGACTTAGCAACTGAAAAACAATAACTTAGCTGAAGAATACTTTCCTAGAATCATCTAGACAGGTGTTTGACCAAAACTGGGCACCATAGCCTCACCAAGTGGACATACATTAACTCACAAACTCACCACTGGCCAACCTGGCCCCACACACACTTCTTTACACCATGTTTATTCTCTGAAAAAGACAATATAGCAGGGCCATACTTCCACTTAACATGATGTGACTATCTTATGAAGAACACGCATGTGTGTGTACTCAGTCCTGTCCTACTCTTTGCGACCCCATGGACTGTAGCCCTCCAGGCTTCTTGTCTGTGGGATTTCCCAGGCAAGAGTACAGGAGCGGGTGGCCATTTCCTTCTCCAGGGCATCTATCTTCCCAAACCAGGGATCGAACCCATGTCTCCTCTATCTCCTGCATTAGTATGCAGATTCTTTACCACCAAGTTACCTGGGAAGCCCCTGTGCTCCCCCATAACAGTCCCTAAAATCAACAGCTAAATGAACAGATGCGCACATGTGAACACCTAACACTTAGGTGCTGGAATCACTTGGCTAAGCATGTGGGGATTTACATAAATAAGTGGGAAAATGTATATACTTAAAGGCCCACTGCTCACATCCTCTCTGTCTTTCTGATGCAGCCACATCTGGAGCTGCAAGGAGCAGATGGCTGGTCACTGCCCTGGTGGCGACAGGCACCCCTCGATGACCCACTGTTGCGTTACAAATGTTCATCAGTGTTCTCATGCACTGTCTTTGGACATGGCCTAACATGAGTTGTTCAGATTGCCCCTGAGGAAGGTCAAACCTGGGAGTCCTCAGGAGGAAAGTGAGCTTATAGCCCAGATACCTGCACGCAATGTGGCATTAACTGTCACAGGGGAACCTCCAAGCCTCCCCTTGCCATAAGCTTATTTCCATGCACCTGTTCACAAGGCAAATGACAGACCAGATGAATTGGTGGATCTTGTGATAAAACTGGTCCAGTTTTATTTATTTACCAGGGAACTATTTAAATCGGGGTACGGATTAGCAGTAAAAGCCTATTAGCTTCATCTACAGAGAACAGAGTTAAGGACTGCCAAGGCAGTTAGAAAACTAGAGGGAAATTCTAGAAAGAAGGGAGTCACAGATTGTGAAAGTCCCAATATTTTCATATATTATCTGTCCAAATCTTGGATGACTACTAAACAAAGCAAAAGGTCACAGGGTGACCAAGCGGGGGCTCCTGTGGGCAACTAGGCAGTGACCAGGTGGGTCTGCAGGCATCTCAGTGCATGCCAGAATGGAGGGAGACAGATAATTGAGGACCCAGAGTGCTGGTACCACCACCCCCAGAAACCTTGAAACAGCAGACTACCCCGAACTGGCAAAAATAACTTCAGCTGCTGAGTAGAAGGGTGCCCCCAAACAGAAGAAGGAGGAAAAAGAAGTAAGGAGGGAATACACATGTTCTTTCCCACAGAGGAATACTAGTCTGGTGACACTGAAAAGATGCTGTTGGTGTCCTTCACTCTCTGTCTGCCAGGGACTGACCCCTGCTCCGGGATATGCCTGAGGTCTTCAGCTTGCCATTGACCCTCAGCTGTCATTCCTTTGCAGACCCCTCCTCCCCTAACCCAGAGCAGCTACTGGATGAATTCCAGTTTAGACTGGGTTCCTCAACCCAAATAGGACCCCTCCATCCCTCAGGGGTGTTGTGCTCAGCCTGACTTGCTGGGAGAAGAGCAGCGATGGTGGAATTGAGTCCCATGACCTGCTGTCTGCTTCCTATTTAGTTTGGATGCTTACAGCTGTAAATGAGAATACCCTGACCCATACTGGCTGAGACAGCAAAGCCATCAAATAACTGGTCCTCTCAGACAATGATGAAATCGGAGGTGGGGAGATTGCAAATGCAGTAGAGAAGGGACAAATCTCTACCTTTCTGTTTTTCTTTTTAACAGTAGAAAAAGCACACAATTTTATTCAATTTTACATGCACAAGAGTTCACAGGAAAAAAAATGAAGCTCAAAGAAATGGCTAGACTCAGGGGCTTATGTATCCTTTTAACAAAAAAAGAGGGGTTGGGCTTAAAGGGTCGATGAATTATGGGGAAGTGGCTAGGAAATATCCTTGATGGAAAACAGGGACTTTTTTTTTTTTCATTCTACCTTTCTTTATGTATTGGTTTTATCCTCAAGAAAATGCCAGTGTCGCCATGAATCAAGGTGTCACCTCCAGATAGGATCAAGAATTAAAAGATGTGTATCTCTTGCAGAGTCTACTATGAAGACTAGGGAAATCTTTTCAGAATGATCACACATCTCTTCTACATTTCATTGACCAAAATTGGTCACATGCCCATCCTTAAACCAATCGTGCTCAAAGGGAATAGGCTGCCCTTGGTTGGTTCAGACTAGAGTTCACATCCACTGGTTCAGACAGGTTGGGATTTACCTGCTGGGGCAGGTGACCTAGCTGCTGTGATTGCTCTGAGTCAAACACAAGACTTAGCCAAACATCTCTACTGTCACTCAGTGCATGCAGGGATATCATTAAAAAGTGCCACAAACTGGTGGTTTAAATAACAGAAATCTATTCTGCTACAGTTTTGGAGCCAGGAGTCTGAAACCAAGGTGTGGGCAGGGGAGTGTTCTCTTTGAAGGACTGAGGGGAGAATCCTTCCTGCCTCTGCTAGCTTCCCTTGGCCGAGGAAGCCCAAGTCCAATGCTCTGTCTTCAGATGGCTGATTCCCTCCATGTCTGTGTCCAAATTTCCCCTTTTTGTATGACACCAGCCCTATTAGACTGAGGGCCACAGGACTCCAGTAATACGTCCTTCTACACATTTTATCTATAAAAATCCTATTTCCAAACAAGGTTATAATTGAGGGTACTGGGGTTAGGACATCAACCTATGAATTCTAGGAGGACACAATTTAACACTTTATATTTAGAGAGGAAGGGAACTGAAATTGAGGCTGGCGACAAGTCATAGTTGCTCCAGTAGCCTTCCCATCTTGCAGATCCCTTCTTAACACCAAGAACCTTCAGCTGGTAGGACTCCAGGCTCAGTGAAGATGTGAAATGCAAATGTTCAGCTGCTCTCCCTGGCAGGAGCCAGCACCCACCATCGGCAATACAGCCACTTGGGAGGAGGGGTCCCACCAGTTAACAGGTCCCTCCACTTCTCCATGCTTCCTTTTCCATCTCTGCTCCATTCTCTGCTTCTGACACAGACATCATCACGAAAGCTCCAGGTACTTTTGTCAACTGGACTTCAGATGGGAAGGGCAAGGGCTATGAGCCTGCACATACGTGTATGTGTTGGATACCGTGGAGGGGGCCTGGTGGGCCCCACAGTTAGGAAAGTGTGTAAACTGGGTGATTTTGAATCAGGACACCTCGTAGTCTGTTGGAGGCACTGATCCATCTTGGCGGGTGTAATTTAGGAATGATGATGATGACACCAGTAGTCACAGCCTCCAGCTCAACGACACGTGCCCTCACCCTGCACCAACCACGTGTCTGGCTGAGCCCACACACGTGATGGTTCACTGCAGCCACAGAGAGAGGTGTGTGCACTGCCTCTGTGTTTCACAGTCCTGGAGAGAGGGTGAGTCACCTGCGTAACGCACTGGGTTGGACCAGACGAAACCCAGGCAGTGGGTCTGGAGCCTGACTGCTGATCGCAGGGTGTTTATACATGCCTTTGATCCATTTATGTTTCACCAGCCCCAAGGCTGCACTACAAATGTGGATGTGCTCTTTCATTTGATAAAGAAATACCAAAACCTAGTTTTCCGTAATAGCTAGTTCGCCACTGGTTCATGGTTGTTTATTCCTCTTTCACCTGCATGACCCTATCGTTGTGGGCTTGCAGCTTCCAGCCCGATGTTCTGAGATATTTGCCTGAAAAGTAAAACACACAGTCTTCATTTTAGGCCATCTAGGCCTTGATTTTCTAGAAAAGTCATGCTGACCTTTTTTGCGTCACAAATCCCTTTGAGGATATCATGAAGGCTACATGTTCCACTCCCACCCCCCAGATAAACACACACATTTTTACATATGGTTTCAAGGGATTGCATAACCCCATGGCCTCATTCACAGTCCTCCAGGGCTCAGGAATCAAGGTTCAGAAGGTTTGATTTAGAAGCTCTCTGAATTAAAATAATAGAGGGAAAGTAGCATTAGCATTAGACTGGGAGAAGGCGATGGCACCCCACTCCAGTACTCTTGCCTGGAAAATCCCATGGACGGAGGAGCCTGGTAGGTTGCAGTCCATGGGGTCGCTAAGAGTCAGACAAGACTTGAGCAGTCACTCACTTTCACTTTCACTTTTCACTTTCATGCACTGGAGAAGGAAATGGCAACCCACTCCAGTGTTCTTGCCTGGAGAATCCCAGGGACAGGGGAGCCTGATGGGCTGCCGTCTCTGGGGTCACACAGAGTCGGACATGACTGAAGTGACTTAGCAGCAGCATTAGACTAAGACACACATAAGCTATCTTGACAGTTTAAGGAACANTCCAGTGTTCTTGCCTGGAGAATCCCAGGGACAGGGGAGCCTGGTGGGCTGCCGTTTCTGGGGTCACACAGAGTCGGACATGACTGAAGTGACTTAGCAGCAGCAGCAGCAGTACTTGCCTTAACCTCCCTCCACTTTGTAAGCTTTAGGGGACTAGAACTTATCCTACTTTTCATTGCAGCATCTGGAGCAGTGTCTCTTGCACAGAGCAAGAATACACTAAATGTTGGGCAAATTAAATTGAATCAAAAGCAGCTGAGTGATTCCTAGAAAGGAACTGATGCCATCCCTGCTGCTTATATCTACAGTCATCAGGGAGGCTGAGAAGTGGTGGGGATGCTGCACAAAGCTATTGTCTGTGTCTGTGTGCTTGTCAGAGACTGAGCACTGTTCCATTTTTCTGAACCTGTACTAAAATGACTAGTCCAAGGATGACAAATAGGGAGCATCCATGCTGCCATTCCACCTCCCACATAGCATTCCAGCAAGTATTACCAAGCAATTAAAGTTGACATTTAAGAAAATGTAGTTGCTGCTTCTGTTTTCATCTACCTAGGGGAGTGTGTGTATGTGTGTGTCTGTGTGTGTGTGTGTCTGAATTTTATAGTAAAACACTGAGAGGCTAGAACTTTAACATGGCCTATTTTAAGTATGTCAGTAAACACTCAGATTTGATCTCATTGGCAAGAAAGCAGGATTTAAAAGGAAATATCTGTTGTTGTTTTTTAGTCACTAACCCATGCCTGACTCTTTTGTGACCCGTGGATGTGGCCCGCCAGGCTCCCCTGTCCATGGGATTTCCCAGGCAAGAATACTGGAGTGGGTTGCTATTTCCTTCTNGGATTTAAAAGGAAATATCTGTTGTTGTTTTTTAGTCACTAACCCATGCCTGACTCTTTTGTGACCCGTGGATGTGGCCCGCCAGGCTCCCCTGTCCATGGGATTTCCCAGGCAAGAATACTGGAGTGGGTTGCTATTTCCTTCTCCAAAAGATAATATAATTTCATAATACTGTGAATGTACTTAATGCTACTGAATTCTAAACCCCCAAAATAGTTAAAATGATAAATTGTATATTGTGTCTATTTTACCACAGTTAAAAAAAAAAAAAGAGGTACAAGTTCCAGATATTTGGTGTTGACAGTTGCATGTCTGAGCTCCAGGGGTGAATACAGTTTAGGGGGATGTGGGGGGTATAATCCCTATTTCTTCTCGATCAGACTTCCAATTCTCAACAGTTTTCTAAGCCTACAGCAGATATGCATCATGAGCTGGGGTACATTCATTCTTAAACCATATTTCTGGCTCTTAAAGTGGGGTTATGTGTATAGAGAATAGTTAACAAACATTTGTTGGTGATAATGACCACATGTAGGTGGAATGCATACATACTCACTAGACTGGATTCTGTCACTGGTTATCCACTGTGAATACAGTTGCTCAGTCAGTTTCCGCACTCTGCTGTCTTGGTCCTGTGTAAGTCTTCTCCATCTGGCTTTAGGTTCTCTACAGATGGGAAATAAGTCAACCACTGGAAGATGAACCCTCCAAGACCTGAATTGTCATTACTGTTACTTAATATCATTTCTCTTTCCCACTCCCCAGGATAGTGCTCAGAAGGAAACAAGTGTGAGCATTTAAAAAAATGTTGAATGAAGGAATTGAATTGACATCTGGTTTATTTTATGTCATTTCAATGCCTAGCATAGTCTGTCACACATGCAGCACTTTACTTGTGTTATAGGTTAAAGTGCTATTTTAAATGGAAAGCTGATCCCATATCACAGTGGGTATCACCTACTAGCACGTAAGAAAGGCTAACTAAATATTAGTGGTTGTTATTAGATTATGTCTAGAAAATATTAAAGCTAACGAAGTGGCACAGGATGGAAAAAAGTCATATCTTTAGAGGAGGAACATAGGATGATGGAAACATCACGTAATTAGGACTCAAAGTTGGTATACTTGATGGGAGTATGACCAAAACCTAGGTTCTCAGCATGGTGGTGGTGGTTTAGTTGCTAAGTTGTCTGACTCTTGCTACCCAATGGACTAGCTTCTCAGCATGGATACTCTTTAATTCTGCTTGCTTGAAGTAATCGCAGGCAATTACTACTGGGTCTATATCACTGCTTTTAAGGAGGAGAAAATCAAAGAGGACCTCTTGAAGAGAATGGTATTTAAACTGTACTTTGTGACCTCTCTTCCCTGTGTATCTTGAAGTAGTATGTTGGAAACACTGTCTCTGTGAGGGCCAGTGCCTTAAAGAAGACTTGTGCATGTAATGGTCTGTCTTCCCTTTCCAAAGTGTCACTATTCTTTACCTGTAAGGTTGTTTTTTTAGCCCTTTTGATATTTTGAAGTTAACTGTGAGTATTGTTTATAATTCCACTCGGTGATCCACCTAGCCTCCTCCACTTCCTTTTGAGTAATTGGATGATGGTATAGAGTTTTTATAAAAATCCTTTCAGTTAAAAAATAAAAGAGGAAATAGGATGGATTAAGATGTACCTGATCTTGTATGTGGGTGCGTTAATTCATCACTGTAGCAGTTTCAACCTTGGTAAAAACATTTCTATTTTTTACTACTGAGTTTGCAGCCAACAGTTTTCATCATTATAATTAAAAAGATTTTGTGATTTCTTTTCCAAATATGATGCTAAGTGTTCTTCAGGGACTACCACTGCATATAAAAAGGGTGAATTGTAGGGCAGTTTACAGTATGATGTACTTCCAATTAAGCGATGATCTCCTGTGGTCAGAGGAATCTGAAAATAGATGTGGCTTGTTTCTACCCTGTGCTACCTTGTTAGCGCTAATATTTTTCAGGCATAATCTAATGATAATAACTGATATTTGTTTAGCTGTTATTATGTTGGGCTTCCCTGGTGACTCAGACAATAAAGAATTTGCCTGGAATGCAGGAGACCTGGGTTCAATCCCTGGGTTGGGAAGATCCCCTGGAGAAGGGAACGGCTACCCACT
>SJYV01032583.1:603683-634379 GCA_006410875.1 Neotragus pygmaeus | reverse complement strand
AGATTCATGTTGATGTATGGCAAAACCAATACAATATTGTAAAGTAATTAGTCTCCAATTAAAATAAATGTATATTAAAAAAAAGAAATGAGTCAAACACAGAAACAGTTGAAACAAGTGATTTAAGGCAGATATTTCTATAACTAATACAAATACTGTAGACCTTCATGGAAAGATTATTGCAGATTCTCTCTCCTGTAAACATTCCGTACACTTACCAATGGTTCTATATTTATTAAATTATTTTTCCCAGTAGACATAGTTTGTGGAGAGCAGAAACTGCCATATTCATAGTGCCATCAATATCCATCCCTTTGGCTTATATACAAGACCTATTTTATAAATATTGTTGAATGACTACTTCAGGCTACAAGGAAAAGGAAGGTTTGTAGTCTATGTAAACATTCCCCATATAAAGGAGCCTAAGAGATAATATTTTTAAATGGGAAAGAGTACAAGATGCCCTTAGTACTATGGTTCTATTATCTCTCATTTTGAGCACTTGTCAGTATCACAGAATGAAACCAAAACTTCATGTTAAGTCTCAGTAACACAAGTATATATTGAAGACCACAGCACCAAACTTTATATAATTAAAGATTCTAGCAGATCATGCCTTTTGTTTTTTTTGTAGTTCTTGTCAAAGACAATAATAGCATTGCTTCTCAGATTGTCTCATTCTTAACATCATCAGTCCCACAAGGGTCAAAGCATATGTAAAGAAAATTAAACTATCCAGAAAAATCTCATTAAGGCTCAGTTTCATTGTACTGGACATTTGGGATTCAACAGATATTGAGATGTGATCAGCTCTGTTTGAAAAATGCATTGGAAGGCATGCAGATTAAAAGAACTCACTGTGATACAGTGTGATTTGGTGAATCCTCTAAGGGCATGATCCAACAGACCTATCTTTTTACTCCACATCCCACTTGCCTGTGAAATACCATTCTGCCAGAAATCCTGCAGCTTTGTTGTACTAGGTAAACTTACCTTCTTGGCTATAATTATTTCAATCAAAGGGGGAGATCAGACCCAGAGGAGGCTACCCATTGGATAGCAAGCAGAGAGAGACTTTTTCATAAGAATACGGACTGAGTGATATAAACATCTGGGAGCTGAGTGCTGTCAGTAAATACTAGAATAAATAATAAATAATAAATACTTTCGTTAGTGCTGCTTCCCCAGAGTTGCTGCCGCTGGTCCCAGAGTTATGCTGGTTTCTTCCTTTCCTAGGATTCCATGGTGATCAAATATCAGGACTCTGGAGGCAGATGGCCTGGTTTTGGATCTGAGTTCTTTCACTTATTCACTGTATGACCATCAGCAAGTTACTTTGCCCCTCAGCGTTAATTTTTTCTGTGGCAAATAAGATGATACTCTTGCAATGGACATTATAGGATTGCTGAGTGCTGGGTGGCAGACAGTCTGTAATAGACAGACTTCTAAAATGGTACCAAATGATCTTCACCTCCTGTATTCCCAACCACGTGTCATTCCCTTCTCTTGCATGTGAGATAACCTTGATTTTAACTAACAGAATATCACAAGGATAGCAGGATGGCATGTCCATGATTAGGTTACAAATAATTGTGATCTCTGTCTTGCTACTGGACTCTCTCTTGGTTGGCATTGATGAAGCAACTGCCATGCTGGAGACGACTGAACAGCAAGATGTTGAGGGCCTCAGTCCACCAGCCCTCAAGGAACTGAAAGTTGGAACTGAACTTAGAAGCGAATCCTCCCCCATTCAAGCATAAAGGTAACAGTGCCGATCCTGAGCTGATATCTTAATTACAGTCTTTTGAAAAGCCATGGAGTCGAAGAACCAGGCAAGCTACACCTAGGTTTCTGTTCTCACAGAAACTGTGATACAGAAAATATGTATGGTTTTAAGCCTCTAGCAGGAGACATAAGAGATACGGGCTTGATCCCTGGGTCAGGAAGACCCCCTGGAGGAGGGCCTGGCAACCCACTCCAGTATTCTTGCCTGGAGAATCCCATGGACAGAGGAGCCTGGTGGGCTACAGTCTCTAGGGTCACAAAGAGTTGAACACGACTGAAGCGACTTTTAGTATGCAAGCCTCTAAATATGGGACTAATTTGTTACACAGTAATAGATTACTAATACAAATGGTTATGTAAGTGAAGGATATTTTATCTTTTTTCCCCCTTGAATCTCTTCCCATTTAATCTAATCTGACTACATTTTTGTACACAAAAGCAAAATAGCCACAACTGAGATATGGAGAAGAGAGGGATTATTTCTGCCTGAGTGCAAAAGTAGGGAACCAAGAAGAGAACACGTGTATAGAGATTTATAAGTAGCTAGAATTTTACCAAATAAAGCAATTTACTTTATTTACCAAATAAAGTAAAAAATAAATTTTACCTTTTTTATAAGTGGCCAGAATTTTCCAAAAGGAAAGTTAGGAACTGTAAGCAGAAGAAATAAAATGATCAAAAGCTAAAAGTAGTAAGCTTTTCAACATTTTATTCCTAAAATTATTATTTAGGAGATAATATATGACCCACAGTGGCAAGACTTGGGGGAAAACATCAGAATACACTGAAAAGGTCAGTTCAAAATAGGATTTGAAACAGGACAGGTTAGAAATAGGACACATTAAGGAGCTCAAATATGTTTTTTATGGCAATGAGAAACTGAACTAAAGATTTAGTAATAAAAACAGAAGAAAAGGATTGCTCAGGAAAAGACATTCTAAGGTAGAATTAGGAGGGCTTGCTGTTGATTTGATGTATTGATTTAGTAATGGGTGGGAGGGAAAATAGAAAGCAAAATGATAGAAATAATGATGTGGAAACCTGGGAAATACCAACAGTTAAGAACAAAGTCAAGATCGTATGTTGAGGATACTGAAAGTAAACCTATATGAGACACAGAAGTAGCAGTTGCCTGAGGGAAGTCATCAGTATAAACTCTATACATGTTAAAAGGCAGAATTTTAAGAAAAGATCATTAGATGCTGTAACTAGGGCAGAGTTGTTGACCAGTGAGGGCAATTTCAAAAGGCAGGTATATTCAGAATGCTGTATGTTGAGGAATCACTAAGGGGCTGAACTGGGCAACAGAGATGGTGGATTTGATCTTTTTTTTTTTTTTTTTTTTGAAAGGTTAAGAAGGAAAGTAAACTTGTGAACCAATGTAAGTTAAGGGTGTTTTTTTGGGGTTTTTTTTTTTCTTTTTAAAAAATTTATTTTGTGTAATTTTGTGTTATATGAGAGACTCAATCATGGTCAGAATCTGAAGAGAAGGAATCAATACAAAGAAAATGGAAGATGATATAGAAAGAGGGAGTCAATATGGGGCAAAGCCACAAGAGAGATGGGAGTGGATGAAAAGATCATTTTCTTAGACAGGACTAATGAAGTAAAAACTGGAAAGGTATAGTTTGGAGAAAAGTTGAGCAAGTCTCTTTTATTTGATCAAGACTGAAAGGCCATCTTTTGACAGTGAAGACTTGAGGATGGATTGAAGAGCTTAAGGAAAATGGTAATGGTTTATGTCAGAAACAGGAAAAGGAATTGTAAAAGGGTAAAGTTGCCAAGCAAAAGTATTTTTTAAAAGGGCAAAAGAAGAAGTGAATAGAAGCATATTATTTTAGTAGGGTTAGAAGGGAAAGCTTATCAGATTTACAGTTGAAATTAGACAGCTGCAAAAGAACAGACACCTCTAAAATATGATAATGTCAAAAAAATGTTTAAAAGCAACATATTCTTATTCCTAAACACCTTCGAATGCAAGGCACTTCATCAATTAACTGACAGTATTATGGGACTTAAAAAAATTGAATTGTGACTGGCAACATTCTTTTGTAATCAAAGACTCACCTAGATTCTGGAAGTATTAAAGTATTAAAATATCCTTGAGGAAGTGTATTCATCTCCTTAAAGAGACAGGTCTTTTCTTTGAATCTGTTTATATTCTTAGCAGAACCACAACACTCAGAGTAAATTTATAATAATAGGTAAGTTATTTCTGATTTATCTAATGAGATAAAGTCCTGAATGTAACTATCAATGAGTAGAATGAAAAATAAAAAGTTGTAACTTCTCCTAAGGTGGTGTGAAAAATGAATGTTTCTATAAAAGGTTCATTTGGACTCTAACAGCTTGAGATTTGTGACCAAGTTATTACAGCATTAAAAGAAAGAAAGTTGATTTTTCACAACATATAGAGAAAGACTTAACTAAGCAAGAGCCTAAATATACCAGCAAGGTAAACACTTTACCTGAGTAGGCAAAAGCTATTTTAAAGTATGTTAGAGGCAATAAAGACTATGAAAACATTATGTTCTAATTACAAATCCATGGTATCTTTTCTTAAGACCATTTTTGAGGTTTTGCTGTGGGACAATAACTTTAATGTTCTAGATGCTAGTAACCAAGGAGCATTTAAAAGTAAAAAAATAATTTCCTTCAAGATTTCTGTGACTGAGTTTGCTCTTAATATTTCACAGGCTCTTCGCCAGGGTTATTCTGCATGAGTCAAAAGGTGAGTTCTGCAGAAACAGCTCGATGCTCTGAATAAACCCCTGTCCCAGCTCTTCATCAAATCATCTGATCCAGTCTGTCATGTCTGCCTGATCACTCTGGTACAGACTTGTGAGCACAGACCTAGATTCCACCTGGTCCTTTGAAATAATGCCCAGATGGTAAAACATATGCCTGCAATGCAGGAGACTCAGGTTCAACCCTGTGTATGGAAGGTCCCCTGGAGCAGGGCTTGGCAACCCCCTCTAGTATTCTTGCCTGGAGAATCCCACAGACAGAGGAGCCTGAACGGCTACAGCCTATGGGGTCACAAAGAGTCAGACATGACTGAGTGACTAACACTTTCAATACTTTTCTCGTTAGACTATCTGTCTTAAATCTCATTTTCAGATTTGTTCCCTCGAAGCTATCTTTTAGATTCCACTGGCTACCATGGTTTAGGGCCTTCAGCTCAGTCTTGTGTACGTGTCCTGCCTACAACGGGGCTCAGACAATGCCTCTGGGTCTTGTTAGACTCTGACCTCCTTGAAAGCAAACACAGTGGCTAATATGTATGAGAAACTCAGTTAATAATTAACAAATAAATCTAGTCCAGACACAGCAAACACAGTATCTGCTTCTGCGGGGAAGAAATTCAGACAAGTTCCCCTTTTCTAGACTACTTTGTCCCCTGGTACAAAATCAATGTTGCCTTTCATATCTACAGAATTATACAGCAATTCGATTAGCACTATTTCCAGCCCATTTAGCTTCCAATAACTCCAGAACAGATCTAAACTTTTCAATGTTTGATGCTGATGAGCAAAAATGGCTGAATGTCACAAAGGACAAGGATGTCGGAATCCCTGAAAGATTGGAACAGTTGTGTTGTCTTCCTACTTGAGAGAACCGAAAGGTAAATTTATGGGATGCAAACCCTGTCTGCTTTGAGATAGTCATGTTCTGGATCACCAATTTAAGCCACAATTGGAAACTGTGACGTTTTTCCAACAAAAGATTCCTGGAGTTTTCCAAACAATTCAGTTTAATTTAAGGCAGAATGTCAGCATCTTCAATGAACTGTAGACAAAAGAGAAAGAGGTTATGTAATTTAGTGCTCAGAAACTGATGAGTACTGTACTTCAAAGAAAATCTCTCTCCTCTGATGAGTCTGGCAAGAAGCACTATGATAAGAATCTGTACCTGAAAGCGTGATTAGTGAAACCGGTCAACTGTATTTCTCTCCCTGAGGACCTCACCCCTATCTGCAGCCTAGAAACACGAGCTCTTCATGGAGAATATCTTTCTAAAGAGCACAACAATCAGGGTAAATGTCATCTTCATTAATCATCCTCTCATAAAATAGAGTCAACTGTGAAATAGCATTAAGCATTAAGTCTAATTTCCTGAGAAGATGATGGGGAACCGTGAAGCTTAAGTAACTCTCAGGCCTAAATGTTAGCTACAAGTGCCTTTCCTCATGTGCATCTGACTGCTTCTTCAGTTTTCCCCTTTTTCTTCATCCTCCACTCTCCCCACCATGCTACATGGANTTCCTGAGAAGATGATGGGGAACCGTGAAGCTTAAGTAACTCTCAGGCCTAAATGTTAGCTACAAGTGCCTTTCCTCATGTGCATCTGACTGCTTCTTCAGTTTTCCCCTTTTTCTTCATCCTCCACTCTCCCCACCATGCTACATGGAAAAACAAAATCAAGGAAAAACTGAAAATGACCCGTAAATGAAAAGGTCATTTTAGAAAGAAAAACAGCATCTGAAAAATCCTGTTTTGTCCAGTGGGATTTACTTTCCAGCCAACTCAAAGTTCTATAAATATGAAACAAAATAATCTGACAAATTATAACTTGGACATTCTCTTCTGATCATCACAAAAAGAAAATATTCTAATGTAACCTACTACAGTGACAGAGAACCTGGAAATGGCTCAATTCATTGACAGCATTTTCATGAAAATACAAGTTCTTTTTAAGCTATTTCTGTCACCTTTAAGTATCATCAGGACTATTATCCTTCACTGTCCTTTAAGTGAAATGACAAGTCACCAGTTGTTCACTTAAGGTAAAATCAATTGAAATATTAGCATGGAACAGAATATTAGGTTGAAAAATAAACAAAACAAAGGTGGGATTTACTGTCATGATCAAATACACACACATACACGAACGCAAGGACGAAGCTAACAACAGAAACTCTTATCATAGAGAAATAAATAAAAATCTGTAACAGAGTCAATAAAATGAACATATACATAAAAATATTTTTGTTTTGCAGACTTTTTTCTGTTAAAGACCAAATGGTAAATATTAGGGGTTTTGAGAGCAATATGCTCTGTCACAATCCATCAACTCTGCCCTAGAAAACAAAAACAGCCATAGACAGAGGCAATCAACATGGTGTGACTATGTTCTAAAAAGATTTATTCACAAACTACNGAAACTCTTATCATAGAGAAATAAATAAAAATCTGTAACAGAGTCAATAAAATGAACATATACATAAAAATATTTTTGTTTTGCAGACTTTTTTCTGTTAAAGACCAAATGGTAAATATTAGGGGTTTTGAGAGCAATATGCTCTGTCACAATCCATCAACTCTGCCTTAGAAAACAAAAACAGCCATAGACAGAGGCAATCAACATGGTGTGACTATGTTCTAAAAAGATTTATTCACAAACTACATGGCAGGTCACAATTAGACTAGGGACCATGGTCTGCCAATCCTTGATTTATGTCAGTGAGTGCAAACTGCCAGCAAATTGTACACACTGGCTAAAATGAATGAATAGGTACAGTGTAGATAGGATTTTTGATCGCTTACACACAAATGCATCTTATTTCAACAGAGAACTGTTTCATGTGGTATAACTAAATAACAGAATCTGACTTTCAGTACTGGAAGTGACCTAAAAAATGTCTAAAAAATCAACCCATTAATTTTACAGATGAGTAAATGGAAGCCAAGAACATTTGAATGGCAGGTACCATGTTACACAGATTTTTTTCTAAAACACAAACTTTCCAGAAAAAAAAAATCTTAAAACATAAGACATAAATGCCAAAATGGAATTTCTCTAGATGTGACAAGAAATAAAAGAAACATTAGTTTCATGGGATTTTATTGTTTGTGATAAACACAAGCAACAATTTATTGCTTCTCTGTTATTTTTTATTGCTCTACCACAATTTGCCACAAATGATGTTATGGAGAGAAGTGACTTTTTCCAACAAAAATGAGCTGAATTTACACCTATTAGCATTGTGAACGAAACTGTCAGATACTGCAAAATGGCAGAGGCTCAATTTTATCTGAGTAAGGTAGGCTCTGCTAATGTTTATCACCCAATTTCCCGCTGTCTGATTTCAGTTATCAAGCAAATCATAACGTAAGCCATGCTATCTACTATGGATCAACTGAAAAAAAAAAGGTTTTATATTTCTATTTTAATGGTTATTAAGTTAAAAAAACTCAGGTATAGATGATCAACTAGGAGAATTTTAAGGATAAATGCACACAACACACAAAACCAAAGCAGAACAAAACGGGAATGCTCTCCTATCGGGGCATTAACTTTCTATGGTATTTTAGGGACAACAGAGGAGGGTCTAAGGAATAGTTACTAGCGGTGGAATAAAGCACTGCTGTTGTTATTTAGTCACTAAACAGTGTCCAACTCTTTGTGACCTGAGAGACTGTACCCTGCCAGATTCCTCTGTCCGTGGGATTTTCCAGGCAAGACTACTGGAGGAGGTTGCCATTTCCTTTTCTGGAGGATCTTTTCAACTCAGGGATGGAACCCGAGGCTCCTGCAAAGTCCCTGCATTGACAGGTGGATTTTTTTTTTTTTTCCTTTTAACCCCTAAGCCACCTGGGAAGCCCAGAATAAAGCATGGATCAATGCTAAAAACCATTCAACTGATAGTAATTTGGGAAAAGAGCCAACATTTTATACCTATCTCTATTTCACAGTTTCTTCTTTAAAATATTTCTTATAAGAATGTTAGAGGTCGTGGAAAGAGTCATGGCCAACTGGTCATGGCCAATTAATTAACTAAGAGAAAGTAAATACACTTAAAAACAAACAAACAAATATGCCAACCTCAAGGCTGGCATTTTTAAACTTACATAAACTTGTTTACCTGAAAGAAAATTTCCCCTCCGGATAAAGCTTCATGATTCCTTTAAAAAAGCAATGCTTCCCCTATCAAAGTGAACAACCTTGAGGCAAACAATTACTCTTCCTCTTTTTCAATTTTCTAGTTCCTGAAATGCAGGTTTGGACTAGATGTTCTTCTGTAGGTTCCTTAGAAGTCTCTAATTTTATGTGTTTGCTCAAATGCTTTTTTTTTCTCTAAATCATTGTCCAACTAAGTGAAACACTATCTGAACATTATCAGAACTTCAGTGAGATCACGGAATGAAGGGATAAAAGCATTGGCCATTTCTTATTTATCTTTCATGAGAAAATGACTTTTAACCAGAATAAATTTCAACAAGAACTTTTATATCATAAACTGAATAACAAAGTAACATAACATTTAAGAAGCTTTTAATGAATTAATCATGTTTGGAGAACCTCCTAAAATAATGGATAATGCTTCTTTTTAAAAGGTAACACATTTTTCTGATTAATGTTGTCAAACAACAAGGACTGTGTGTTAATGGCAAGAAATTCTGTTAGTTCATTCAGGTATACAGTGTCACTCTAGATTAATATATGGCATTTGCTACAGTATATCTCTGAAAAAAATTTCATTGGATAGTGAAAGTGAAAGTCGTTCAGTCATCCGACTTTCTGCAACCCCATGGGTATAGTCCATGGAATTCCCCAGGCCAGAATACTGGAGTTGGTAGCCTTTCCCTTCTCCAGGGGATCTTCCCAACCTAGGGATCAAACCAAGGTCTCCTTTATTGCAGGCGGATTCTTTACCAGCTGAGCCACAAGGGAAGCCCAAGAATACTGGAGTGGGTAGCCTATCCCTTCTTAAGCAGATCTCACCAACCCAGGAGTTGAACTGGGATCTCCTGTGTTGCAAATGGATTCCTTATCAACTGAGTATAAGGTAGTTATATTTTTTCTGAACAGAAAAGTTACTGCCTCTGTGCTCTTGGATAGAAAGCTCTGAAAGCTAACATGTACATACCTAAAGGTTTAACTTCAGCAGAGTTAATACACATTTTAAATCTTCACCAATATCAATAAAATTCAAAACTGTTAACTGATTTGCCTACCTCTTGTAAACCACTAGCTGTAGGGAGATTTTCAAAATTTTATTTAATCAAGGGCAGACGTATTCATTCATGTCTTTTTTGTTGTTCATTTGCTTTTTTGGCAAATATATATTGAGCATAAACTGTGTGCCAAGGATATATGGTTTTTTGATTTCTGCTACAATACCCAGAAAACTAATTGGGGAGGGGGGGAAGCTTTGATTCTACTACAGCTAGGTATTTAGTAATGTAAAATTGTTGTTTTTTTTCTTTTCTTTTTGATTAATGGTTATTTTACCATTGGCTATGTATGTTTTGCTTAATAATGTCTTTACTTACTAATACAGGAATACCCCAGAGACATTATGGATTTGGCTCCAGACTACCACAACAAGGCAAATATCACAATAAAGTGAGTCACATGGATTTGGCTGTTTCCCAGTACTTATAAAAGTTATATTTACACTTTAGTTTATTAAGTGTGTAATAGTATTATTAAAAACAAACAAACAAACAAAAAAACCACAATGTACATGCTTTAACTAAAAATATAGTTTATTGCTTATAAATGCTAAGCATCATCTGAGCCTTCAGCAAGTCCTAATCTTTTTGCTGGTGTAGAGTCTTGCCTCCACCTGATGGCTGCAGACTGATCAGGATGGTGGCTGCTAAAGGTTGGGGTGGCTATGACAATTTTAAAAATATGAGAACAGTGAAGTTTGACCCTTTCGTATTTTCTTTGTAGCATGAAATGCTCTTTGATAGCATTTTACCCATAACAGAACTTCTTTCAAAATTGGAGTTGATCCTCTCAAACTCTGCTGTTGCTTTATAAACTAAATTTATGTAATATTCTAAATCCTCTGGCATTTCAACAGTCTTCACAGCATCTTCACCAAGGGTAAATTCCATTTAGATAAACCACCTTCTTTGCAGATCCATCCATAAGAAGCACTCCCCAATGTGAACGCTTTATCACAAAGCTATAGCAATTCAGTCATGTCTTTATATTCTACTTTTAATTCTCTTGCTCTTTCTATGGCATCTGCAGTTACTTCCTGTTCCCAAGTCTTGAACCCCTCCGTTATTCATGAGAGTTGGAATCAACTCCCTTCAAACTCCTATTAATGTTGATATTTGATATTGTTTCCATAAACCATAAAAGTTATTAATGGCATCTAGAACAGTGAATACTTTCCAGAAGGTTTTAATTTACTTTNCTTCCCAAGTCTTGAACCCCTCCGTTATTCATGAGAGTTGGAATCAACTCCCTTCAAACTCCTATTAATGTTGATATTTGATATTGTTTCCATAAACCATAAAAGTTATTAATGGCATCTAGAACAGTGAATACTTTCCAGAAGGTTTTAATTTACTTTGCCAGATCCATCAGAGGAGTCACTATCTACAACAGCTACAGCCTTAGAAAATGTAATTCTTAAATAATAAAACTTGAAAGTTGAAATTAGTCCCTGATCCCTGGGCTGCAGAATGCAGGCATGAAAACAACATGAATCGCATCCTATATTTCCATCAGAGATCTTATGCAATGCAATCAGGTGCATTGTCAGTGAGCAGTAATATTTTGAAAGAAATCTTTTCTAAACAGCAGGTCTCAATAGTGGCCTTAAAATATTCAAGAAACTGTGTTATAAACAGATGTGCTACCATTCCAACTTTATTGTTCCATTTAGAGAACAATGAGTAGATTTAGCAAAATTCTTAAAGCACTTGGATTTGGGAAATGGTAAATGAGCACTGGCCCCAACTTAAGGTCCCTAGCTGTATTAGCCCCTAACAAAAGAGTAAGCCTGTCCTTTGAACCTTTCAAGCCAGGCATTGACTTCTCCTCTCTGGCTATGAAAGTGTAGATGGCATCTTCTTCCAACATAAGTCATTTCATCTACATTGAAAGTCTGTTGTTAGTGTAGCCACCGTCATTAATGATCGTCACTAGATCTTCTGGATAATCTGCTACAGCATTAGCACTTGCTGCCTCATCTTGTACTTCGATTCTATGGAAACAGGTTTTTTCCTTGAACNCATGTCATTTCATCTACATTGAAAGTCTGTTGTTAGTGTAGCCACCGTCATTAATAATCGTCACTAGATCTTCTGGATAATCTGCTACAGCATTAGCACTTGCTGCTTCATCTTGTACTTCGATTCTATGGAAACAGGTTTTTTCCTTGAATCTTATGAGTCAACCTCTGCTAGCTTCAGACTTTCCTTCTGCAACTTTCTCACCTCTCTCGGCCTTCATGGAATGCAAAAGGGCTATGGCCTGGCTCTGGATTAGACTTTGGCTTAAGTGACTGTTGTGCATAGTCTGATCTATCCAGACCACTATAGCTTTCTCCATATCAACAACAATTCTGTTTTGTTTTCTTACTTGTGTGTTTACTGGAGTAGCACTTTTAATTTCCTTCAAGAACTTTTCCTTTGTATTCACAAGTTAGCTAACTGTTTGATACAAGAGGACCAGCTTTCGGCCTGCCTCAGCTTTCGACATGCCTTCCTCATTAAGTGTAATCATTTCTAACTTTTGATTTAAAATGAGAGATGTACAACTTTCCTTTCACTTGAACACTTAGAAACCATTGTAAGGTTATCAAACTGGCCTACTTTCAATATCTATTGTTATCTCAAGGAACAGAGAGAGCTGAAGAGAGGGAGAGAGATTGGGAAGGGCGAGTTGGTGAAGCAGTTGGAATTTATCAATTTATCTCACGCATTTATCAATTAAGTTCGTCAATATATAGTACTGGAGAAGGAAATGGCAACCCACTCCAGTGTTCTAGCCTGGAGAACCCCAGGGAGGGGGGAGCCTGGTGGGCTGCCATCTATGGGGTCGCACAGAGTCAAACACGACTGAAGTGACTTAGCAGCAGCAGCAGCAATATATAGTATAGTTCATGGTGCCCCAAGACAGTTACAATAACAACAAAGATCAAAGATACCATAACAATATTATAATAATGAAAACGCTTGAAATAATGCGAGTCACCAAAGTGTGACACAGATGCAAAGTGAGCAAATGCTGTTGGAAAATTGACACAGATAGCCTTGCTTGATGCAAAGTTGCCGCAAACCTTCAGTTTGTTAAAACATGCAGCACCCATGAAGCACAGTAAAACAAAGTGCATTAAAATGAGGTGTGCCTGTATCTTTAAAACATAGATGGAAAATGGTACCTTCATAAAAGGGTAAATAGAACTGCCTCTTCCTGCTGAGGACCCTCAGTCCCCAGGTACAACCCTCTGATTTCCCTGTTTCTGATCTTTGAGCCAAGACACTCGATTGTTTAACCCAAAGTAGCTGGGTCTCAGTGCTAGGATCTGTAGTCCTAGAATCCACAGGTACTGATCTCTCAAGACTTCATAGACAAAGAGTTCCACAGAGAGCAGCATGCAATGGCAGGGAGGCAGCTGTCAGAAAGAAACAGAGACGGTAGTAATAAAAGCTATCCAGTGCCTCCCTGTATGGTACTATGTTGCACTCTTCACATACAGTATTTCCTGTAATCTGACAACTGTTTCCCACTTTACAAATGGGAAAGGTGAGGTTTAGAGTGAACTCAGAACTAGCTAGACTGAGTGTAATTTAGTCTGATTCTGAGACTTCTGCCCTTTCAGAATATTCCAGAAGCATAAATAGACCAGGAAAGAGACATTAAAAAAAAAAAATCCAAAGAAATGTGCCTCTGTACTACTCCCCTAATGTATATCCCAAGACAGCAGGAAATGAATCATTTTTGGTGTTCACTGCACCTTGCTAGGAATACTGTAGCCACTTTCTAGACAATGTTACATAAATGATAGTTTACTAGTATATTCTTCCTTCCATCTTTACATAGTGCCTTTTTGTTTATCATGGGCAAAAATCAACAAGTAAAATTAATATAAAATTATTCACATACATGCAGGCTTGTACATTTATCACAATAAGAAATGTTGAACATTATAAAAGTAGATTGACTGGTTTGATAATCTATCAAGCAAACTCTGGGAGATGGTAGAGGAGAGAGAAGCCTGGCATGCTGCAGTCCATAGGATCACAAAGAGTTGGACATAACTTAGCGAATGAACAATAACACAAAAGTAGATATAAAAAAAATATGAGCTTGAACACTTTAAAATAACTATTAATTGTCCCTGGTTTCAAAATTGTCAGAGAAGGATCATGCATAAATATACAAAGAAGTAAAAAGAAACAAAGAGTGACTGCCAATTATCTCAGATTCTACTCTTGGCTAATTTCACCAAAATCATGTACCAGTTGGATTTATCATTTAGATAAGTTTTTGCTTTGACGAGGAATATATTTATTTTAGAAAGGGTGCTTATGACTTGCATTCTCTTCAAAAATGACCATCCCCTCATCATGTTGTAATGGGGCAAAGATTATATTTAAACATAGAAATCTGCACCTACTGAGGTTGAAGATGATTGTCATTTTTCCACTGGGACTACAAATTTCATTTCTTAGAAGTAAACAGAACAGTTTCAAAATCCTAAGCTTTCTCATTAACGTGCACAGTAATATCAGTCTCTAAGCATAAACAGGAATTGAACAACAGAACAGCAAAGAATTGGTCTCTCAAACCTAAATAAAAACATCACAAAGTTGAATTATCTGTATGATTCTATTGCCAAGTATGAACGGGTGTAGAAGAAAGGACATATGACAAGTAGAGAGCAGTAAAGAAAAGAAATAACTCCTCCGCCCAAATATCCAGCTGTGTAGGATAGGAGTCCAGCAGCAGGTTCCTGATCCTCAGTGAAATGTCCGGGGTGAGGGCCAGTTCTTTGGCATTCTTCTTGCTTCCTTCCTGTCTTTATCACAGGAACTTTGTAAGAGAATCTGGGCAATGTATTTAATGCTAACAAACAAACAAAAACTAAAAAACATGAAGTTCAGAAGTAATCCAACCAGGTCAATCCAGGCTCTACCACATAATACAAGTTGACTTGAGAAAAGCAGTTTCTGCAAAATTCAATTTCTTACACTCAAGATTGGAAATACCACTTGTTTACAGTTTGTTGAGAGAATTTGAAATAATGATTTTAAATGTTAAGCACTGGCATAAAGGAGATGCTTCTAAATTGATGGAAGCTGTGGCTGTTTTTGTTTTTAGTAATAATAACAGTGGTAACAGTAATAGTAGTTAATAGAAGTAAACTACTTAGCTAGTAGTTTACTAGAGACTTCAGTGGTGCTGCTGAGTTAACTGTGTTCTTCTTTTTCCCAATCCTGTATGTGGAAATTATAGCGTCAGAGCCTTTAGTTCAATTCTCTTTAACAATATCAGGTTCCCTCAACATATGCTAAAATTAATGGTCTAATAACACAATCCAAGATCACTTCTAGTTACTCTGTCCCAGGTAATGTGATACTCAAACCAGTTTTTCCTTTGGTGACAGATGGGCTGCTCCATGTTCAAACCCAGCTGGGGCCACACTTCCCAGTAATTCATTCTTCAGCTGATACAATGACAGTGATTATCACTAAAATTTCAAAATCAGTTTTAATTCATAGCTTTTCTTAGACTAAGCCTCAATATTTAAATCTGCAGAAAATTATAGTAAAAAATAAAACCAGGCATTGACAACCACTATTAAGTCTGCCCAGTAAGCTAAAGAAGTAAAAACTGGTAAATGATATATTGTGTTTAACAGAACCATGTGGGTAGATGGAGTAGGAAATGGCAACCCAATCTAATATTCTTGCCTGGAAAATTCCATGGACAGAGGAACCTGGTAGACTACAGTCCATGGGGTCACAAAGACTGGGACACGGCTGACTGACTGTGCGCGCACATGCGTACACATACACACACACACACAAACACACAACCTGTCTGAGGAGATTTTGGATTAGTTTCAACCTTCAAATTTAGAAAGGGATAGAATGAAATAAAATTCCCAATACATATTATTGCAAAAGGCTTCTTCTTTTTTTTTTTTTAACAGTTGGACAGCACATCAGGCAATTTAAAGTGTGTTCCTAACAAGCCTGCAAAGCTTGGAAACTCTTACTGGTCCTCTGTTTGCAAAACTGCAGTTCACAGCACTTTCCACTAAATTAGAAACAGTTTGAATTGATGAAGCCATTATTTCCTATTATTTTTTTTTATAATCTGTTCTTTCTGAATTAAATGATCAGTTTGGAAGATCTCAAAGTCTCATCCCCCCTACTTTCCAACTTATATAGTGAAAAATGATTATTAATAAATGTAATTGAGCTATCATTTTTTTCAAAATATAAGGTCAGTGGAGGAGTGAACAAGTGAAAGTCAAACTGACTACTGGTAAAGTTGATAACCACTGACATACATCTTAGTTATCACAAGAGACTTTCATTGTACAAGGAAAATAAATAGTATTTTTTCTGAAAAAAATTAATATTTAAACTTTTTTTCTATGTTGAATTTCCTGATAGTTTCACATAGTAGCTTATAACCTGTAGTTTCAAATTTTCTTATTTCCCTGCTCACTTTTTTACTAAATGTATGGGTCTCTTTACAGGACTTTCAAACTTGAAAGCATTTTGTCAGTTATGAGTAAGAAAATCATTTTCTTGACCCAAACATTCACTTCTTCTATATCTCTCTTTCTTCCACTAAAGTTTTCAGGTGAAAACTCTCCTCTATCCTCCTACAGTTTGATTTTATTATTTCTCATCTACAAGAACCACGATGACCTAGGTCAACAACAATCTTTCTCTATAGTTTCCTTCCATCTCCACTTGCCATGATACATATGGCAGGCAAAGAGAAGTGAGAATGGGAAGGACACTTGTGACCCATTTTTAACACTCACCCAAGTCCAGAAGCGTTAGGCTATTTCCAAGTTAGAACCTGTGTGATATCTTTTTGTCCCCAAAGCCTATCCTCATCCTACTCCTACTGAGACTTGGCTAAGTATCTTTACTTTGTGTGAATTGTATTTCTGCAAAATTCTGAAATACATGCTATTTTTCTTTCTGACATCCTATTCTCTAGACTATATAAGTGTTTGCTGCCTCTTAGAAGAGGAGGGTAGCCACCTCAGCCTTTAAAGAAGATGAAATTCTAGAAGGCCAGCAACTTTAAGTCATTGATCAACTAGCTGAATGTAAATATGCCAGTGAGACAAGAGGGAATGGGGCAGGGCCCAGACTTTAAAAGAATGACAAGGCCACCGGGGAATACAGCAAAAACTGGTAAGAACTCATTAGGCCTAAGACAACAGAAGATTCAACTTCCAGCAGACCTTGAGCCTCATTATATGCTTATCGCAACATATTAGCCTATGCTAAGGGACACAACCAGTGGTGCCATGACAGTTTTGAGGCTGCCCACAAAAGGCCAAAAAGTGGGCAATGGCCCAATTCCTGGAAATCTCTGCTTCTTCTCTTTAACAGTTGAGATAATCCTCCTAGTCATTAGCTTAGGAAGTTACCAGCCTATAAAAACCAATCACCCCACATTTCAGGGCCTCTTGTCTTCTAAGGTGGCCCACACTCTGTCTGTGAAATCTGTTATCACCATAACTAAACCTACTTTCCCACTCAGCTCTTGGGGCAGAGCTCTCTTGCCTGCCTGTCTGTGTCCTTTACGAGCATTCTATATTGATAAATCTACTTCTTGCCTATCACTTTGCCTCATGATGAAATCCTTCTGCACTGAAACAAAGAACCTGAGTTTCATTAAGTCCTGGGACCAGGTGTGTGGTTTCTGCTGGGAGATTGGGGTTCAAGTCCCCTCTAAGCCAGGGATGGTGTGTTGAAGTCCCATTTGAGGTGTGATAGGGTTTGAGTCCCAATCTGAGTTGTGCAGTTCTGCCAGGACCTGGGGTAGATCTAGTAAAATAAACACGATCATCTCTCAAGGGGCTCATATTCTGTTAGAGGAAACCCACAGGTAAGCCAATGAGTGCTAATACAATGTGATACAGGGTATATAAGAGATAAACACAGAATGTTGTAATGTACACCTATAGTAAAAGCATAAAGGGACAGTAGCCAATCCTACAGGAGCTGGAAATCAGAAAAATGGGAGAAAGGGAAACTGAAGTTGGGTCTTGAAATACTTGAGGCAGTAGTTTACCAAGCAAAGGGAAGAGTTCTCCCATTTATCCTTTCTCATTTCAAACACAAGAACATATTAAAACCGGAAAACTTTTTTTGTAAGCAAAAGATAGAAGGAATATGCTCATAACATCTTCTATTCTATACTATGCTAGTTCCTCAATCCCTGTGTAAGATGCAACTTACTCCATAAGTACTAACAGCATCTCGGATCTCTTTATTTTCCATTCAGCTCTTTATATTCTTCCTCATTACCTCCATTGTATTTTCTCTGGACCCTTTCTTGACAATTACTCTTCAATTATCCAGAGACATCTTTCTCCATTTCTAACCATGGAACTGCCGTCTCAGAAGCAAGATGCCGGATTGGGTACAACTTGATCTCCAGAGTATTTTTGTCCAGAAGTCAGAGTAAAGAAATTTAGTTTGGAGAAACTTTTATTCATTAGGCATTAATTCTACTTTCCTTCTAATCCAAATTGGGTCCATAGAGAGGACCCAGTTTTCCAAGTGGATATTTTCTTTCTGCCTCAACACGTGACTGAGGAAATTTTCAGATAGGAGGAAGGCACAAAAGCCTTAGTCAAGACAAGTTTACACTCTGAAAATAAGATTTTAAGTGAATAGTTCAGTTTAAATTTTGTGGGTTTTTTTTTTTACATAGCTCAGTTTAAATTATATTCTTTTATTCTATAAATATATTCAAAAGTCACTTGAGCTTCCTTTGAAACTTTCTAGAATTAATCCTGTTGCAGAGTCCCTCTGGTGCTTAAGTAAATAGTTAGCACTGTTTTCCACCTTAGAGAAAATACTTGCAAGGAAGAATTAACTAGATCTACAAAGTAGCTATTTTCTTATCTTGGACTCCTATCATCTCTAATTCCCACAAGGTCTTGACCCTGCTGCCTATGCAGCTGTGACATTTTTAGTATCCTTCCCTATAACACCCTCAGAAAAGCAGCTTATTTGATTTACAAACAATATATTTGTTAAGTGTATTTTAGCAATAATAATCCTTTACTTTAAATATCATATGCATTTATGCTATACACAAAACAAATCTAAGTTAAACTGGAATAAAATATAATAGCTTCATGCTAAGTCGCTTCAGTCATGTCTGACTCTTTGCCACCCTGTGGACTACACAGCCAGCCAGGCTCCTCTGTCTATGGGATTCTCCAGGCAAAAATACTGGAGTGGGTTGCCATGCCCTCCTCCAGTAATAGCTTCAAAGAAATTAAAAGAATAACATATCCTAATCGTGTTATCATTTTATAAATAAAGCAGCTGATACCCAGAAACTTGGTAACTGCTCAAAATTATATAAGCTAATTGATGTTAATAGCAGAATCAGTTTGAACTGGTATCAGAAACTCATTTCTACTCCAATGCCTTGTCCACATTATACATTTTATAATTAACTTGTGGGTAGAGGGTAGAGATTATTAAATGAGAAAATGTTTGTAAAGTCCAACACCCAAAATGTAAGAAATTATCGATAAATGTCAACATTTGTGCTTGCTATTTTTGTTGTTATTGCCACACGAATATTGTAACTACTATAACAATAGCTGCCAGAATTATTCACGATCAAATCATTTCATCCAGCATCTTGCCAGTCATGGATTCTTAGCTTGGGGTCAAATAGCCTTCACTTCAGTTCAGTTCAGTCGCTCAGTTGTGTCTGACTCTTTGCAACCCTATGAATCACAGCACACCAGGCCTCCCTGTCCATCACCAACTCCCAGAGTTCACTCAGACTCACATCCATCGAGTTGGTGATGCCATCCAACCATCTCATCCTCTGTCGTCCCCTTCTCTTCCTGCCCCCAATCCCTCCCAGCATCAGAGTCTTTTCCAATGAGTCAACTCTTCACATGAGGTGGCCAAAGTACTGGAGTTTCAGCTTNTGCAAGGAGGGGTGAAGACACCCACCTGTGTATGCAAAATGATCTATTGGGGTGACAGAAAAAAAAATTAAAATCTCTACTTACACTATAAAAGAATGACAAAAAAATATTTATTGGTATTTAGCCACTAACATAATTTCATCACTGTCTATCCAGATTCATATTTAGATAAATTCATGTTATATGGCATTGCTATACCAAAGAAACAGAAGTTCCACAATGGAGAGTTTGATGTAGTGGTCCCATTCATATCTTTGTACTTTGCTGGAAAAGATTGAGGGCAGGAGGAGAAGAGGATGACATGGTTGGATGGCATCACTGACTCAATGGGCATGAGATTGGGTAAACTCTGGGAATTGGTGATGGACAGAGAGGCCTGGCGTGCTGCAATTCATGGGGTTGCAAAGAGTCAGACACGACTGAGTGACTGAACTGACTGTGTATGGTAATAACATTTGAATTCTATTATCTCAGTGACTTTTATGTATATAATATAGTATTATTAACTAGTTACCATGCTGTAGTTTAGATTCTCAGAACTTACTCATTTTATAATAAGTGGAAATTTATATACTATTTCTTCCATTTAAATGTCTTACTTCAATGATAGTTATCAAAACCAACAATCCAAATAACCTGAATTCAAAACCTGACTCTTACATCACTAAATAATATTTAAATCAAGATTTTCAAAAATAATAAAGCATATTAAAATATAATACATTCATTCTCTACAATATTATAATAATGGATGAAAATAGAAAAGGATGCTTGTATTAATAATAATAATTAAATCATTTGAAAATATTATTACTCTACATTATTCTTTTCAACTTCTATTATGAAACTATATATACAGTACTTTAGTACGTAATTTAAAAAATAATTTTAGATACTTTAAGAATATCCTCAAAATTTTTCATTAGAGTGTGTTATTGAAAAAGTTTGGAAATCACCTCCACAGAAAATGTTGCACAAATAGGTTTATCACTCTCTGAATGTGCCTAATGGTACACAATCATCTAATAAAATGGAAATAGCCCAGCACTGAGTGACCTAGATTCGAATCCCTTAAAAAGTTGTAAAACTCCAGGCAAGTCAACTTCCCTCTCGGGGACATTTTTGCCCATCTGTAAAATAAAATGGTAGGACTGACTAATCTCTAGTGACCCATCTAGCCCTGAAATTCTGCTTTCAAGATGTTCTTCCTATGAGACTATGAATTTTTGGCTATGTATTATTTAATCATAATTACATGATAATTTATCATAGACTTTGATGATGACAAAGGACAAACAAAAAAGCAACGACTAATTTTGAGAAAATGAATAAAAATTCATATTAAATACTAGCTCTCAAGAGTATAATAACTCTGACTGATCATTTTTCAAGCACTGTTAGACATAGTGTTCTGCTTTTGGAGTGACACAAAGATAATATCCTTCTCAATTACATTCTGCATAATACTTTATAAATAATAGCAGCACTGATAGAAAGCTCACATCATTGCCATTGCAGCGGCTTCCCTTGTGGAACACTGGCTCTAGGCATGTGGGCTTAGTAGTTGTGGCTCCCCCGGGCTCTAAAGGTCACACTCAAGATTTGTGGTGCATGGGCTTATTGTTCCTCAGTGTGTGGGATCTTTTCAGGTCAGGAATTGAACCCAGGCCTCCGGCATTGACAGCTGGATTCTTTACCGCTGAANATTATACCTTTTTTTAAAGTAGAGTTACAACATAATATTTAAAAGTAAGAAAATAAAACAACCTATGTAGATGATCCCAAATAAATGCATCAGAGGGAGTTCTGGTTTCTGGGTAAAGTATAAAAGAAATTTCATATATTATTGATCTAGGCTTTGTTCCAATATTTTCTATAACATACATATGTATATCACTCCTCAAATCATATTTTTGGTTAGAAAGAACTGTTTTTTTTGTTTTTTGTGTTTTTTTTTTGGAAGGGGGGCTCTTTCATGTTTGCAGTCTTTAATGTAGACAGATGGAAAAAAGTGTCATTCAATCAAATAATGTGCCTAATTTACTATAGTTTATTTACTATACTATAGTTAATTTACTGTACTATAATTTACTATATTTGTAAACTTACTCTAAAGTAAACATTAACCCCAAAATGCACATGCTTCTGACATAGTTTTAGGGAAACAATCTTATAGACATGATTGAAAAAGTTAGCTTAATATACAATAATGTTTTGTTTTTTTTTTAATACCTGATTCACTGGAATTACCTTATTCCTTCAACAATTCAACAGATACTATCCTGGTGGCTCAGAGGTTAAAGCGCTGCCTCCAATGCGGGAGACCCAGGTTCGATCCCTGGGTCGGGAAGATCCCCTGGAGAAGGAAATGGTAATCCACTCCAGTATTCTTGCCTAGAAAATCCCATGGATGGAGAAGCCTGGTAGGGTACAGTCCATGGGGTCGCAAAGAGTCGGACACGACTGAGCGACTTCACTTCACATTGTGCATTATTGTCAATTTTGGCCATGTATTATGAACAAAACTCCTATTCTCTAAGAGTTTTCATTCTTGAGAGAGAAATAAAGTTATATGGCATTTTTGAGAGAGAAGTATTTATTTAATAAAAAAAATAATTCTTAATAGTGATGAACAGGCTGAGGAAAAATATAGCTAGTTTCTAAAAGTTATAGTGGCTATAAAGTTAATGAGAGAGATAGGATTCTGATGAGGTGTGGGAAAGATTTTGTTATGGAAAAGACTGGAGAAGTTTGGAATTTCAGATGATATAAAAATCTATGGTCTGTTAATGTAATGAGTAGAAGAATATAGTCAACATGATCTGGAATGGAACTGCAAACTCTGAAGGCATCACATGCGTCAGGAATATTGAAATGAACCAGGGGAAGGGATGAAAAGAGACATTTAAAGTTGCCCGAATTCTTGGTATATGTGAGAGAATAACTGAAGTTAGAATAGAGTCTTGTTGAAAGTAGGGTTCCCAGGCAGTGCAGTGATAGGGAATCCGCCTGCCAATGCAGGAGACACAAGAGACATGGTTCAATCCCCAGGTCAGAAAGATTCTCCTGGAGTAGGAAATGGCAACCCACTCCAGTATTCCTACCTGGAAAATTCCATGGACAAAGGAGTCTGGTGGGCTATAGTCTAGGGGGTCACAAAAGAGTCAGACATGACTTAGAGACTAAATGACAATAACTGAAGTTAGAAAACTTTCATATTTAAAAGTAGGAGAGATAACTGGACTTCACTAGCCTGGAATAATGAAAGAGTTTTACAGAGAGATGAAATATGGTAATCTCTATAATTACTCAGAAAAAAAAAAAGAATGCTTAATTTATCTAAAAACCATAGTAAATCTAAAAAAAAAAAAATGTGGGCATATAGTAGAAAGAGCATCATTTAGTTTAAATGACTATACAGACCAAGTGTCTTCAATAGACAAAGGAAATTACATCAAGAAAAAGAAAGGACATCAGAAGCATTCTGTGAGGAGATGAGACAAGTATGAGAGCAATAGAAAGAGCTGAGAAGTCAGCAATGGAAGAATGAACTTTGGCTGGAGGAAAGCACAGACAGAANAGACCAAGTGTCTTCAATAGACAAAGGAAATTACATCAAGAAAAAGAAAGGACATCAGAAGCATTCTGTGAGGAGATGAGACAAGTATGAGAGCAATAGAAAGAGCTGAGAAGTCAGCAATGGAAGAATGAACTTTGGCTGGAGGAAAGCACAGACAGAATAAGAACGTGGCTACTAAAGAGGATAAGTAATGAGAGGGACTCATACTTTTACGTCCTGCTTTTATGGCACACATTAATGACAGGAATGTAAATAAGTAAAGAAATACAAAAATATAAAGTCAATTCAAATTACTAGACACGGGACTTCTCTGGTGGTCCAGTGGCTAAGACTCTGTGCTCCCAAGGCAGGATTCCTGTGTCTGATCCCTGGTCAGGGAACTATATTCCACATGCTACAACTAAAGACTTCTCACGTTGCAACTAAAGATCCTGTGTGGGGCAACTAAGACCGAGTACAATCAAGTTAAAAAAAAAAAATTACTAGACACTAGCAAACATATACATATAACATATAATGTAATGTATGTACTATAAAATGCAATACATATCAGACCTATAGTATTACATACACATTTTTTCTTCATAAGATGTTTAACAAGGCTTCACTCATTCATTGTATCAATAACTATTTTCTGAGCATCTACATAGTATTCAAACGCATAGTCAGGAAAGGTCTGTTAAACATGAACACATAGAAACATTTGATAACCCCAGTTTTCAAGACAATTGTGCTCAAACAATGAAGTAAGCATACACGTTAAAAACAGTAAAATTACTTGAGTTAATTCTCTAATCTGGCTCCCTTTACAACTACCTGATTCACAGAAATCTAACTATACAATTTTTCAAAGTCCTTAAGTTTAGAAGCTTGGGCTTCCCAGGTGGTACAGTTGTAAAGAATCTGCGAGCAATGCAGGAGAAATTGGGAAATGCAGGTTCGATCCTTGGGTTGGGAAGATCCCCTGCAGGAGGAAATGGCAATCCACTCCAGTATGCTTGTCTGGACAATCCCATAGACAGAAGAGCCTGGTGAGCTAAAGCCCATGGGGTCACAAAGATTTGGGCATCACTTAGCACTCATGCAAGTTTAGAATTTTATACTCATGGTAACACAAGCAGGATGGCATGTGAACTTATGCTGCAGCCAGTTCATTAACTTTGCAATCATTTTCCACCTTTTTCCATCATCTTTTTTGAGATCACAAGAATTCTTTCTGAGTGTCTGAATGCTATACAAATATAAATGATTATCCCATAGTCCAGATTAGTCACCATGTGGCTAAAGTCTTTTAACATGGTATCTTCTACTCCCTGAGAAATTTATTATTTAGCAAAATAATCTACTACTCCAAAAATTCTATGAAAGTATTTATAGCTAATGTATCTTAGTAGAGGTGAAAATCAGTTTGGAGCACTCTTGGAGGAGTAGACAGATTCTTATCACCAGTCCACTTTAAAATGCTTTCAAAACGATCAAGATAAAATCTAATCTATATGGAGTAAAAGAAGGAAACAAAGAAATGTAGAAAACCAATCAGCAACAACAACAGAAAAAAGAAAACTGGTCATTTGGTCATTTTGGCAAACAACCCATAGTGTCAGTAAAAGCATCTGAAAAGTGAAAGTCGCTNATGAAGATCTTTTTTGTACAGTTCTTCTGTGTATTTCTGTCACCTCTTCTTAATATCTTCTGTTTCTGTTAGGTCCCTACCATTTCTGTCCTTTATTGAGCCCATCTTTGCATGAAATTTTCCCTTGGTATCTCTAATTTTCTTGAAGAGATCTCTAGTCTTTCCCATTATATAATTTCAGAATATTGTTTTAACCCAATCTATGAATTTATTACAGTAGCAATAATAAAGTTTGAATTTTATAAACAATATAGCAATTTCTTTTTTAACATTGGAGATATAGATAACTGCAAACACATTACTAGGGCCACTAGAATTAGGAGAGGAGAAGCTGGTGAAACTTCAAAACAATCATTTTTCTTAAAATCATCCGAAAATCACAGTGATAGGACAAAGGATTCATCTAAAAAATCTCAATAAAGAGAGGTGACTAAAAGAAATTTCAGAACTATAATTGTAGCACTTGCTAACTTGGGCCAGACTTGAGGCCAGTATTATGTAAGTTAGTAACAATATTACAGAACCAAATTTGGCTCACAGTATAGCCAATTTACTTACAAAGCACAGTGGTGAAGAGAAGTGCAGCATTTACTTCAGGGTGCCAGCACAGCTAGTGATTAAAAGATCCGAACTTAGGATAAGGGAGCACAATTGTGGAATGCATGATTAGCTCATGAACATTCTTCTGACTGGTTGGTGGTGAGGCAATTGGGAGTCAATATCATCAACCATCTGGTTCCAACCAGTCAGGGTCTATGTGCATGCGTGTAGACAGCATGTGTTAACTTTTTTCATCTGGTAAGGTTTTGGTATCTGCAAAACAGCTCAAAGGACATGGTTCAGAATATTATCTACAGGCCTTGAAGAGGAGCTAAAGGGCTTTGACTTTGTTTAATGGTTAAATTATTATTATTTTATTTTGCTTGACTATTGTCCATTCTTTCTGTCTTTTCTCACTTTTCTGGTTACACTTACTCTTTGGAACTCAAGGAAGGTGTCAGAGTTTACAGGTTTTCTACAGACCAGAGGCAGGCAGAGGACTTGGGTGGGCAGGGAGTCTGTTCTGGGAAGGCCCCATAGGATCCTACTCAGCTACAATATTATTCAACCAGAATTATTTATCAAACTGCTAAAGCCTGGGTGTGGGTTAGCATGAGTGGCATCTGAATGCAGAGTTCCAAAGAATAGCAAGAAGAGATAAGAAAGCCTTCTTCAGCAATCAATGCAAAGAAATAGAGGAAAAGAACAGAATGGGAAAGACTAGAGATCTCTTCAAGAAAATTAGAGATACCAAGGGAACATTTCATGCAAAGATGGGCTTGATAAAGGACAGAAATGGTAGCGACCTAACAGAAGCAGAAGATATTATGAAGAGGTGGCAAGAATACATGGAAGAACTGTACAAAAAAAGATCTTCGTGACCCAGATAATCATGATGATGTGATCACTCATCTAGAGCCAGACATCCTGGAATGTGAAGTCAAATGGGACTTAGGAAGCATCACTACGAACAAAGCTAGTGGAGGTGATGGAATTCCAGTGGAGCTCTTTCAAATCCTGAAAGATGATGCTGTGAAAGTGCTGCACTCAATATNAGACTAGAGATCTCTTCAAGAAAATTAGAGATATCAAGGGAACATTTCATGCAAAGATGAGCTTGATAAAGGACAGAAACTATATGAACCTAACTGAAGCAGAAGATATTAAGAAGAGGGCAAGAATACACAGAAGAACTGTACAAAAAAGATCTTCATGACCCAGATAATAACTATGGTGTGATCAGTCACCTAGAGCCAGACATCCTGGAATGTGAACTCAAATGGGTCTTAGAAAGCATCACTATAAACAAAGCGAGTGGAGGTGATGGATTTCCAGTTGAGTTATTTCAAATCCTGAAAGATGATTCTGTGAAAGTGCTGCACTCAATATGCCAACTAATTTGGAAAACTCAGCAATGTCCACAGGACTGGAAAATGTTAGTTTTCATTCCAATCCCAAAGAAAGGCAATGCCAAAGAATGCTCATACTACTGTACAATTTCACTCATCTTACATGCTAGTAAATTAATGCTCAAAATTCTCCAAGCCAGGCTTTAGCAATACGTGAACTGTGAACTTCCAGATGTTCAAGTCGNGTCTCCAAAATCTCTGCAGATGGTGACTGCAGCCATGAAATTAGAAGACGCTTATTCCTTGGAAGAAAAGTTATGACCAACCTAGATAGTATATTCAAAAGCAGAGACATTACTTTGCCGACTAAGGTCCGTCTAGTCAAGGCTATGGTTTTTCCTGTGGTCATGTATGGATGTGAGACTTGGACTGTGAAGAAGGCTGAGCGCCGAAGATTGATGCTTTTGAACTGTGGTGTTGGAGAAGACTCTTGAGAGTTCCTTGGACTGCAAAGAGATCCAACCAGTCCATTCTGAAGGAGATCAGCCCTGGGTTTTCTTTGGAAGGAATGATGCTGAAGCTGAAACTCCAGTACTTTGGCTACCTCATGCGAAGAGTTGACTCATTGGAATAGACTCTGATGCTGGGAGGGATTGGGGGCAGGAGGAGAAGGGTACGACCGAGGATGAGATGGCTGGATGACATCACGGACTCGATGGACATGAGTCTGAGTGAACTCCGAGAGATGGTGATGAACAAGGAGGTCTGGCGTTCTGTGATTCATGGTGTCACAAAGAGTTGGACACGACTGAGCGACTGAACTGAACTGAAAACCCTGGGGACACCCATGAGATGGGGATACATTCTTTTAAAGCTCTTTTCTTAGAGAACTCAATCAAGTATTCACAGAGAAATAAGGTAAACTTAGAGAAAGTTTTTGCCTGGGGGAAGGAAATTTAAACTGCTGCAGAAATACCCCAAGACTATCTTCTAGAAGGAAGGTCTTAGTCTGTTGGGAGAAAGTCAACAAAACCGAACAGAGCCTGAGGGCCTTGGTGGAAACCCACTGCAGCTGGGTGTGGAGAACAAGAGAAAAAAATGCTTAACACCAGGGAACTGCTGCTGCTGCTGCTGCTGCTGCTGCTAAGTCGCTTCAGTCGTGTCTAACTCTGTGCAACCCCCGAGACGGCTGCCCACAGGGCTCCCCAGTGCCTGGGATTCTCCAGGCAAGAACACTGGAGTGGGTTGCTATTTCCTTCTCCAATGCAGCAATGTGAAAAGTGAAAGGGAAGTCGCTCAGTCGTTTCTGACTCTTCAGGACCCCATGGACTGCAGCCTACCAGGCTCCTCCGTCCATGGGATTTTCCAGGCAAGAGTACTGGAGTGGGGTGCCATTGTCTTCTCCAAACACCAGGAGACCCAGCACAAGTATGCAAGGGCGGACAGCAGCGCCTGTGAAGACCACACTCTCAATACCAGGGTCACGCCTACCTCAGATTGAAGTTTAATCAGGATATCGGATAAACCCTCCTAACTCACTACCAATCTAAGGAGTACTGAGTAAAAACAATGCTGAAACAGGGATTTACTCCAGGAAGCAGTGCAAACAGAAGACACCAAGCCAATTTTGGAAACAAAAGCTAGGTAAGGCTTCTTAAATCCTGTTGAATTACAATATTTGTTATTCAAAGGATACTGTTAAGAAAACAACAAGATGATGTATAGACTGGGAGAAAATGTTTGCAACTAATATATTCTGTAAAAGAATTTTATCCAGAATTTAAAAATAACACCTAAAACTCAACAGCATGAAAACAAATGATGTGTTTTAAAAATAAAATACCTAATTCTAAAGACACTTTATCAAAAAATAGAAATGGCAAATATGGTATGATAAGCACATGAAATGATGCTCAATATTAAGTAAATGTTATTAAAGTAAAACCTAATTAAGACCATAAACACTTAGCACTACACTATGAAAATCATTTTTAAAATTTTTAAATGACAATATGTCATACTAAGGAGGATGTAGAGCAACAGACATTATTATTCAACTATGGCAGAAATGCAAACACGGCAAAGCTATTTTGGGAATGAGAAGGCAGTTTATTATAAAATAAAACATACAGTTATTACTTAGTCTACTTATTCCTTGTTTTTACTCAAATGAATTTAAATTTTATCTTCACATAAAAGCCTGTATGTGCACTGTCATAACTGCTTTATTCATAATTGTAAAAAACTGGAAGCAACAAGGTATTTTTAAACAGGAGAATGAAGAAAGAGACTGTGGTTCATCCATACAATGGAATAGTAGTCAGGAATAAAAAGAAGTAATTATTTATTTATGCAGCAACATGAATGAATTTCGAATGGATTTGGCTAAAAGAAAGATGCCAAACCCTCAGCTAATGAATGACTTATGGGCACAGAAGAAAAGGAAAGCCAGGCTCCCACGCCAGTTAGTTGGATGACTGGTGAGGGATAAGTTTCACTCCGGGGCTGTCCTGTAGGATTAGTCAGAGGACATAGCTTGTCCTTGCTGGGATCTTCCCCTTTCCCCTTCCTGACTCCTCTGTTCACACATAGATTTGCCCCTGAGAAAATTTTTTAAATAAATCACATGCATGCAAATCTTTGTCTTAGGTCTGCCTCTGAGGAACTCAAACTAAGACAAAAATGAATTGAATTTAGAAACTCTCTCTAAAATCTCCTTACTGTTTTACTAAACAAAATTTCTATAATACATAGAGCATTGTTGTTTTGATCTTATAACTGTAATATACCAAATAAGTAGATGCTTCATTCATGTTCAACTCTTTGCAATGCTGTAGACTGTATCCCGCCAGCTTCCTCCATGGGATTCTCCAGACAAGAATCCTGGAGTGGGTTACCATGCCTCCTCCAGGGGATCTTCCCGATCCAGCAATTGAACCCATATCTCTTATGTCTCTCCTGCATTGGCAGGAGGGTTGTTTACCATTAGCACCACCCAGGAAGCTCCATGCTTTATTTAATACACTTAGCATATTCCTTGGGGGGCAAATAATTCCTTTAATGTAAAAAATGTTATTTATTTTAAAACTGTTAGCAAATAGAGACAAAGAGTACTTTTTTTTTAAATTTTAAAACAACTAACTCTGTTTCTGAATTTAATAATACTGAGTACACAACTAATGACTCTTAAAACTTGTGTGGAAAAAATTATAAAGTTTTTGCAACACTTCAATATAAATTCCTAAATTCTGAAGCAGTAGATATCCCAGTGGAGAAAACCACTAGACCATTCAGGTCTGACCTAAATCAAATCCCTTATGACTATACAGTGGAAGTGAGAAATAGATTTAAGGGATTAGATCTGATAGACAGAATGCTTGATGAACAATCGCTGGAAGTATGTGATATTGTACAGGAGGAAACAAGGCAATCCCCAAGAAAAATAAATGCAAAAAAGCAAAATGCCTGTCTGAGGAGGCCTTACAAATAGCTGTGAAAAGAAGAGAAGCAAAAAGCAAAGGAGAAAAGGAAAGATAAACCCATTTGAATGCAGAGTTCCAAAGAATAGCAAAGAGAGATAAGAAAGCTTTTCTCAACAATCAATGCAAAGAAACAGAGAAAAATAATAGAGTGGGAAAGACTAGAGATACCTTCCAACATCTGCTGGATCATGGAAAAAGCAAGAGAGTTCCAGAAAAACATCTATTTCTGCTTTATTGACTATGCCAAAGCCTTTGACTGTGTGGTTCACAATAAACTGTGGAAAATTCTGAAAGAGATGGGAATACCAGACCACCTAATCTGCCTCTTGAGAAATCTGTATGCAGGTCAGGAAGCAACAGTTAGAACTGGACATGGAACAACAGACTGGTTCCAAATAGGAAAAGGAGTA